>JAQGAR010001104.1:0-10521 GCA_034697865.1 Oribatida sp.
CTTCTAAGTTGGGCCTTGTCTTTTTGGTGTAAAAACTACCCGCCCACCCCCTTGAGAAATTCCTTATACATTACGTCTACACTAGGTCTATCGTGGTCTCAGCGTTGTCTCTCTTTGTGTTTTTTTAGAAAATTTGCAGAAAATCTGAGAAAAGATTTAAAAAAGGTTTTGATTTTTGTTACTAGCATCCCCCTATTTCCAAAAATTTTCGAGGGACTCCTCTTCCTATATTTATTGACAACTTATCCCTCTATAACCCCTGAGTTTAAGATTTTTCTTCCCCCTGATGTAGGAATCCGCATTCCTGGCATCACTGTTTAAATTATGCTCGAAAAGAGTGAACACTACTGTAGTGTGTAACACTGTGTCATTTTTATATGTTACTTTATTCTGCTTTGAGTTCAACGTTGAACAGTGAATACGTATGAGAAAAGCCGTATAGACTTATAGAAAGAACATGAATATGAGTATGGACTCCATGTAGAGCTCATTTTATACCGACATTGAGTTATTACACGACATTATTAGTTCGGTATTTCTGTTAAGACAATAAAAATAATAATAATTTGTGAAGAATTCAATAACCGTTAGAATAGCGAACATTGTTTGCGTCACATTTAAAGCGTGTCTCCAATTATGATATTTAACCTGAAATAAGAGATAATTGGTTTAATTGAACCAAAAATTATATTTGAAAATGATCAACAGTTGGGATGTTTTGGCTGACCCCCTTGGTGCACCCTGTTTTAAAGACATATTAAATCGCACTTTTTATTAGGTAAAAAATTTGAACATGGAATTCTGTGGAGATTATGGTTATTTATATTTTTAGTCACCTAAGGGTGCACAAAGGGGGTCAGCCAAAAAAACCCTGATTCTCGCGGCGGAGGATCCCGGAGGATCACTGAATTATATGGAGACATTCTTCTGAAAAATGGAGTGAAAGCATGTGCCGGAGTAATGTGCTCAATCATGCTTTGCTTATCAGTAGGGATGGAATAAAAGGTGTTTTTTCTTTGGATCGTATTATTCAGTATTATTCACTGAATAATACGTTTTTTCGTTTTTTTCCTTAGCACTGTTAATGCTACGTAGTGTAGATGTAGTTTAACTACCGGTCATAACAGATGGTTTTCAATCTATTAAAACAGTTATTTATTCGTCATTTCGTTAAGAATTGATTAGTATTTAACCTTGTTTGAGTATAAATTATTAATTTTTGGTTGATTTTTAACCATTTGTAGTTAAAAGTGCGATTAGAATGATTCTTACATCTACACATTTTACCTTATTCGAACTCCTTTAGGAGCTGGGGCAAACTTATAGCAAGTGTCAACTAGTATATTTTAAAGCCCCCTTACGTTTGAGTATACCTTGCACCTTGAAAAAACATCATGCAGTATTTGGTTGTAAATTTGGGCTCTTTTTATGTGAACAAAAACTCGTTATAAATACAATGTTTAGCTAAATATTAATAAAGTGTTTAAATTGTGTTTTAGGTAAAAGAGGACTAAATGACAGAATTAATTTTAGTATTGAAGCGAATGGTAATCTTTTTCAACAAAAATTGATTAAAAAAATTATCATTTTCTTAAATAAATAAATTAAGATAAAACTTTCTATCATGGGGTTTACAGTGTACCTATAAGGCAAGGAGTTTGAATAAGGTAAAATGTGTACTTTCTTATTGAGTTTTCAAATAAACTTCATTCAAATATTGTTTTCAAAATAAAAAATGAACTTAATTTCGAAGAAGGAAAATATTTTCCGTTTGAGTAAAATTTCGAAATTGTAGGGATTTCCCGCATTAGATGCCTTTTCAAAAAAGAATTGTAGATGTATTGTTAAAAATGGCTCTAAAGAAGAAACTCTCAAATAAACTTTTTACCTGGGTAATTGAAAAATAATCAATATATTCACTATTAATGTTTGAATAATTTCTAAAATAAAGCTACAAAAAAGTGTGATATGTTAGCAATTGGATGGACACAATTATCTGCCTTTGCTGGCTCTAACAACAATGTTATCTTGAACAATTGCAATGGCGGATTTACCGCCAATTCACTCAATGCATTGATGGGTTCGAGTGGTTCGGGAAAGTCTACACTTTTGAAATGTTTGAATGGAAGTCAAAAATACAGTTTAAGTAAAGAATCAAAGATTTATGTGAAGAATGGGAGCAAAACAACCGTCACTTTTATACACCAACAACAAGAAATTATGACCGCGCTCACTGTGGAACAAGCGCTTACCTATTCATCCAAATTGAATAATAGCCTTCATTCAGGAGTCGATCACAAACTGGTTGTCTCTGAATTGATGGATGAGTTAATGATAAGTAAAGTTAGGAAAAATAGAATCGCGAACTGTAGCGGCGGTCAAATTAAGCGGATTAGTATTGGTCTCGAACTTACTTCTGTCCAGAAGCCGAACCTACTCTTCATTGATGAGCCGACAACAGGACTGGACAGCTTTGCCGCAGAAAAGGTATTTTTAAAACTTATAATTATGTATAAAAATTTTCTGTGTTTACAATCAGGTAATTGAATGTCTGAAAAGATTAACGTTTGTCCACAAAATGACAACAATTGTCTCAATACATCAGCCGAACAATGAGTTGTTCCATATGTTCGACAATATCTATGTTTTGGCCAAAGGAGGCGTTTGTGTCTATTCGGGGGAACCAAAACATCTGAGACAACATTTAATTGATTGTGAGATTGAGTGCAATGAAAATCAAGTGCCGATTGAAGTCCTAGTTAAAACTAGTTTTGAAAACATCAATAATAGTGTTTCAAAATTAAGTGCAAGAACAATTGAATTCATCAATATTTCATTGAATGATTTGAATGATATGAAAGTCTTAAGCAAAGGTCTTAATAAAATGTCGAAACCTTTCAATGTGTTTGACTTTTGGTACCTCTTATTGAGATATTTTCACCGAAACTTTGTTTCAAATTTTAAAATTTTTAGTTTTCAATTGATTTTAATGACATTAATGACTGCAATAAATCTCACGATAATTGACAAAAAACTGTATGAAACGGACGACTGTTTTAAACTGAATTCTCTGCAAAATATGACCTGTGCTCAACAAAGAGAACAAGAATCAAATACTTCGGTGAATGTTGTCTTCACTACAGTTCTCATAATTTTATCGATTGATTTGATAATTTTCAGTTTTGGTTTAAGCTCTGCTTTGGATATGAGAATAGTTATATCGGAACACAAAAACTGTAAGAAAATCATTCATTTATTAATAAATAGAACACCTGTTATAGAATTCTCGATTCAAATTCCCTTGTTTTAAATGTTTACCCACTTGCAGAATGATTCATGATCTTGCAAAATGAGAACCCCGTTTAATATGTTTGTATCACATTGTTTGAAGCTCTCAAATGAGATTTAAATTGAGAATCTCTATACCTGAATATTTTAATAAATTGACCAATGTTTAATTTTGGATTACGGTACCCAATTGACCATTGATTAATTTTTTCAGCATGGTATAGTGCAAGTTCTGCTTTCTGTTCAAAGTTCATTATTGATTTTATACTCACCATTCTCTACTCTTTGTGCTTTACTCTGGTCCTTCAATTGTTAACCGGACAAATTACTAGACCTTACAGCTTTTTCTTGGTTACATTATTGGCAAATCTATCTTGGCAAAACATAGCATCAACAGTTGGAATAGCATTTAGCAAGAATATTAGGAAAGTGGAGGTTGTTTTGGTCGTTATATTCTTTTTTATGGTATTATTCACAGACTTTCTCTTGAAAATTGACCAAGATAAATATTTATTGTTGAAGCTGAGTGACCTGAGCATTAATGGCTATATTTTTAAAATGGCCCTGATATTGATCTACGGGTTTGAAAGGTGTCCCAAAGGATATCAATCAAAACAACTTATTAAATACCAATTAATGGAAGATATCAAATACTTCGACATTTATTTCCAAAGATTAATAATTTATTTTCTAGCTACTCTCCTTTTAAAATACTTGGTATTTCGCTTAAAATTGTCAAATTTTAACAAGTTTACATCAAAGCTTAAATTTAATCATGTTAAGAAAAGTTCAGATCATACTAAAATTATAAACATTAGTAACAAGATAATTTCTAATAAAAATGAATCAATGAATGATAGAAATCAAGTGTTTATTGCCTGGAAAAATTTATCTTTTTCAACAAATAGTCTGTTCCTTAAAAAGAGATCAATTTTGCTTCTGGACAATATTAGCGGCTATTTTGAGTCAAATAATTTGAATGCTTTGATGGGTCCGTCCGGTGCGGGAAAGACTACATTTATCAAGTGCTTAAGCGGAACACTTCAGAGAGGACTCAGCGAAGAGACCAAAATTTATTACAATTCAAAGAAAAGACTTAATTCGAGTTTCATTGAACAAAATGTTTGCGAACATCTATTGAATGGATTAACTGTAAGACAGACCCTATTATACGCTTCAAAACTGAAGAACTCGCGAATGATGTCTGGCTTTAATCACAACCAAAATATTGAGGATTTGATGACAAGGCTTTTGATAAGAGATATTCAAGATATAAGGGTTGAGAAGTGCAGCGGCGGTGAACTTAAAAGAATAATTATTGCATCAGAACTGACCATTCGTTTAAAACCGTCCCTCTTTTGCATTGATGAGCCGACCAGTGGTCTCGACAGTAATGCCGCCGAAAATGTAAATTATAATAAAATTATTTGCATGTTTGATATTCTTTTTATTTTCAGTTAATTTCATTATTGAAAGAAATCTCAACCATATATGAAATGACAACAATTGTGTCAATACATCAGCCAAACAATGAGTTGTTCCATATGTTCGACAATATCTATATTTTAGCCAAAGGAGGCGTATGTGTCTACTCGGGTCCACCAACAGAACTGAGACAACATCTAATTGACTGCGAGGTAGAGTGCAATCAAAATCAAACGCCGATTGAAGTGATGATCAAAGTTTGCACTAAAGATAAAAGTGATCCTAAAATACAAAATTTAATTCAAAAGTCTTCAATAAATATCAAAGATTTTGAAACTATTGAATACTTGAAAGCAAATACTGGAAATAGAAACCCATTCATTAGATTTAGTTTTATTGACTTTTATAACTTAGTAATGAGAAACATTGCACTCAAATATCGACGCAAATGGAGTGAAGAATTGCATCAAATTTTAGTTCAATTGATGATAGCATCGATGTTGAAAATTCAGGTCAATTCGGCGATTACAGTACCCAACGGATGTCTTAAGCTTAGTTCGGGTTTGGTTTGTGATCAGACTCTTGAGGATATAAGAAATGAGTTCCTTATTAAGCAGAACCTGATATTCAACTTATTATACATGGCTTTTCTCATGGTATTTATTGTTGTCATTCATTCGGTTAAATTTTGCTCAGACTTCACAATTTTGCGCTACGAAAACAGAAATGGTATGTACAGTTAGATACCGACTGTGACCCTCTTGGTGCAAAAGAGATTGTTCAATTATAAGACTTGTTTCTTAAGGCTGGTATAGTGTTGGCGCTTATTTCTGGTCAAAACTCTTGGTTGATTTGGTGCCAGATTTAATATCAATTTCATTATTTGCCTGGATCGTCTCATTCTACAGTGATTTTCGAATAAATGGAACATTTTACCTAGCTCTGTTACTGGCCACTTTATGCACTGAGTCATTTTGTCAAATGTCGGCCATTCTATTCTCAAAAGACTCAAATTTGTCCATCATGTTTTCTATTTTCTTAATTAACATTTTCCTCTTGCTAGGAAATGGTATAATACCAGTGAACAAACTACATTATTCTCTTCAAGCCATTAGCGAGTTCAATTACCTAAAATTCACATATGATTTAATTCTAATCTCGATATATGGGTTCGATCGGTGCAATGAAAAGGAAATCTCTTTAGTATTGTATGGATTGGGAATTGAAACACAAATGTTTTGGCCGAAAGTTATCAGATTGGTTATGATTACTATTTTTTTGAAATTATTTGTACTTGCTCTGTTAATCATCAAAATTCACTATAAACTGACCGATAATCAAATTTTAACCAACAAAAATACATCTAAATTGAACGATATCATTTTTTGAAACTTTGTAAATAATAAATAATAAAAATAATAAATTACAATTCAATTCTCTTTAGTTGATTCTTATCTCTTATTTTAAAATTTAATATTTTAGTTCATTTCATAACTTGTTGAATTTTGAAAATATTCTTGTCAAAAATGAAAACATTTGAAGTGTTTTTAAAATTTTCATATAATTTGCAAAGCTGTCAGTAAGGCGGAAGCTACCCAAACTCCAGCAGGGGGTAGAGGAGGTCTATTTCTCTAAATTTTAAAGACCATCTTTCAAAAAAAATGTAAAGATTAAAAAAAATTCAATTTTAGATAATTATTTTAGAAAAAATCACAAAGGGGGATATATTCATTCATATTGGTATATGTTGGTTCATTGCGCATTCTTGCTTTAGGTTTGTATTGGAAACAATGCAAGTTTTTGCAAGTATGCAAGTTTGCAAGGCAAATATGCAAACTAATACAGTTAAAATATATATTTGTATTCTATCAATTTAAAAGTACCATATTATCAAACTTTTAGTTTATATTCAAAATAATAAAATACATTATTGTAATTTATAAATAATTTGTGTTTTATTTCAAAATTTTAAAAAAGAATTTAACTGGTTTAGTTTTTACAACCATAGGTGTGCAAGGGGCAAAATAAAAAAATCCCCCTGAGCAGGCAAAATAGCTAAAATTCCCTCTTGAGTCGGCTGAGTTGGACACCTATGATTACAACCATTCTTTATGAATGGAGTGCCTGAGCGCTAGAAAATGGAGCCTTCATTCTATGTCTCACAGTAAGAATAGCTTCTCGGGCACCGGACCAAGCATTGGGACCTAAAACAATAATAATAACACATTACAGAAAATTAGCCGGGTCATTGGTGAACAATACCTTCAAGTCTATAATGATAAGGTAGGCAAGGTCCAAAAAACAATGCAAACCAAAGTTTGATGTCAGTAAAGAAATAAGTCCACAAACTTGGTTTATTGCCTATCAATTCTGCCATTCTATCCATTCTATCTAGCCATAAACAATCAACATGCTTAGATTCATATAATGGAAACTTTCTCTCAATTTCAATTTTTGTTTCTTCAATGCTTTTCAGCATTTGTTCCTTGTCTAAAATCTCGGATTTTTCAGCCATCCACAAAGCAAACAATCGACATTGTTGTTCACAAACCGGAAGTATTGGGCCGTGTGTTCTTGCTAATCCGATTATTGCCAGCGTTTGAGGATGTTTTTGATGCGGATAATACATCCATTCATATAACTCGTTTATTATAAAATCAGGTAGGCTGTTTTTTAAAAACGGATAATTATAATTGTACCCGGTTGCTAATATAACTGAATCGCACGGTGTCTCAAAATTATTTCCTTAAAATGTTTCTAATTAGAGTATGGTAATTTAAACTAATTTAAATCATTACCTTCAAATATTACACCATTTTTGGTGAAGCGTTCAATTTTATTTCTTAGTATCACCTTGCCAGTAATTATGTTCAAAGGTAGGTGATCCACCATAAAAGATAATTGATCACTGTATCTGTGTTTGGGTTTTATACCATAAAAGCTGTGGTCAAATTTGAAATTCAAAACAGTTTCTAGAATAAAATTCAAAACTGCTAATGGTATTAAATTGACAAAAAATCGACGAAGTAATATGAAATCAATTGGAAGCCCGAAAATAAATACTCTCTTAGCCATCCAGGTGCCACTTCTTATAGACATATACACCTTTTATTTAAAAAGTTTAACATTTAAACATTTTTAACAAGTTTATATAAGAAAACTTTTGTGTTTATACCTGTTCAGCGGCTCCTGCTAGATCTACAGCAATGTCTCCTCCTGATTCCCCGAAACCAACTACAACTACCTTTTTATCTCTGAATTCTTTGGAGGATTTATACTCATGGGAATGTAATATTTTCCCATTAAATATATTCTGATCCTCAAATACTGCCATGGTTTTCTTTTGGGTTTGGCCAGTACAAACAGCCACTCCATCGAATTCTTCAGTATAAATTTTATTATTCTGATTGTCTTTTATTGTGAGTTTCCATCTCCCTGTTTGCTCGTAATCATCACTGTGCTCACAATTAATGACCTCGGTGTTAAATCTTACACATTCATTAAAATGAATTGTTTTTGCAAATAAATTTATATATTTAGCCTGTTAAGATTAATAATGTGATTATCTACTATAAGCATTGTATATTACCATTTTTGAATGGGGTAGATAATTTGGATATTCTTCTGGAGGCGGAAAGTTTGAAAAAGCAGTCGATTCTTTGCTAGTTGTGGTTATTATAGAATCATAAATAGAAGTGCATCCATCCACAGATTCTTTTCTGTAGAACCATTGACCACCGATTTGGTCTGTCTTTTCAAAAACGGTAGCTTCCAGTCCATTTTCTTTGCAAGAGTTAAAAGCGCATATACCAGAACTACCAGCCCCAATTACTGCAATCTTTTTCTTTAAACTTTGAATCATTTTAGATTAAATAATAATGAAATGTAGACAAATAAGTGATATACAATAATTGATTTTAAAAATTGAAACAAGTAACATAAAACTGAGATTTTATAGACAAATATATTATGAAGATAAAATTGAAATTAATAAAATCCATAGATTTTCCAAAATATTCTTGGAATTGTGAGCTAGATATGACGTAATATATATGGATTTTTTACTCAACAGGGTGGGGATAGTGGCAGAAATTTTCAGAATGAAAACACTCAATTTTTACTCCATGTAAAAATCATTCAGCAATAATTGTTATTACAAGAATTACATTACCCGAATTCAGTTAGGGTTTCGGCCTTCTCATTACTGTCAACTCAAAAGTCAAGACTGTAAATTATACATATCAGCCCGCTATGAACAACTTTTGAGGTCTCATTTACCCAACTTATTACAATGTAAAAATAATTTAACGTGGAAGTTTATGTAGAAATTAGTCATTTTTGACAGCTTGTCATACATTAATCCTATTCAATTGATTTTTGTTGCATAAGACATTACTATTCTTCTACTTTCATATCTATTTATGATACCAGGTCCACATATCAAGCCCTTTGCTGTGACCTAGAATTTTTCATAGCTGACGTGTATTATAAGATCCAGTGATTTGATAAAAAAAAAGTTTTCTTGATAAAAAAATATTGAGATGACACCCCAAGATACTTTTAACAGGATCAATTTATCTTTTATGGTTTTTCAGTTATTTGAAAAATTGGAGCTACAAGATTGAATGACCACCCTATATATTACTATGATAAAGTTATTTCATGAACAACAATTCATTTGTTTTTAACATTTTTATTGAATATGTGAGCAAATTAATTAACAAGGATTAACAACTTAATGTTTTATTACTTTCAATTCGTTTCATTGTGTTTTGAATTCTATATGAGAAGAATATTTTATTCCAATTAAAACCATTTAACAGATGATTAGTATTTCCAAAATCTATAAGAAAATCTAGAAATCTATGCGACAAATATGCAGTCGTTCTGTGGTGATAACCCACTGTACCAAGGGCATTTTTTACATAAATCTCAGGAGTTGGAACCCAAAAAGAAGGCTTCTTGTGGTGTGCCATTTTAGTAGATACATAATACGGTAAAAGAGACTGGATGAATATTCCACTATTTTTGTATTCATCACTTAATGACCGAGAAAAGTAATCTATGAAAACTTTAGTTGCACTGTAAAGAGTCAAATAAGGCACTAGGCATTTAGCCGAGAGCGAAGATATGTTAATTATAATGCCTCTATTTTTGCTTTCCATTTTTGGTAATACCATGGCTGTTAGTCTTGTGCAAGATACTATGTTGGCGTTAATGATATTATTTATGAACAAATTTATGTTATTGATCTTGGTGAAACGTTCTGGTCGTTCTTCAGGATAACAAATGGAAACGTTGTTCACTAAGATATCTATTTGTGGCAATAAATCCAATTCATCTGATATTTTTGTATACATTATTTCCGTATTCTCGCAAAAATCAATGACAAATGTTCGGACACATCTTTTGCGGCCATATTTTAGATAAATATATTCTTCAACTCTCTTTAATTTTTGTGGATTACGACTAATGAGTAGTAAATTGTAGTCTTTCTCATAGAGTTGTTTCGCATATTCCAAACCAATGCCATCGGTTGAGCCAGTTACTATTGCCCAGGCCATTGGACCCCCTTGCAAATCAATCTTTTTGCGAGAACAAATCCTTATTATTATATTAATGATTCTTAAAAGTAACGTTATGCTTATAAAAACTATCGAGACAATACCAGAAATATAAATTATGGATTTTAGATTCATATTCAGTTAACTATTTTAAATTAAGTCAACGATATATTCACCCTTGGTCAATATTTTATTACATATTTAATAAGTTGTTTAGTTTTCTAAATAAACATTTGAATTAGGA
>JAQGAR010001105.1:0-10520 GCA_034697865.1 Oribatida sp.
GATTAAGTTTAGCCCTTAATTGATTGAGAAAATATTACGGAGAAGTATTGTCAGACAGAAATCTTATCAAGTGTATTAAACTATAATTTTAAAAAAGGTTATCCGAATTGAAGTAAAACCTTAACTGAAAATTTTGGAACCCCTTACAGCGCTTTCCCATCAATTTTGGCAAGCTCATTTAAAATTGAATTTAACAGCAAAATAAAGTGCTTTTCTGCCATCACACGGTTAGACCGTCCAAGAACATTGGCTGATGGTTTGGTGAGCTACACCTCTAGATCTTTGAAGTCTCGGTTTCTGCGATTGTAATTAATCGTAAAATTAAAAATATTTATTTATTTACATTTGATTTGAAGTGAGATTCAAAGTATGAGAATTAAGTCAATAAAACTCAATATAATCGATGAAATCAAAACAATTTGCGAAATATGGACCGAAAAGGAATGATTGCAGGCGTCTGAAGAACAGGTGAATATACAGCTCCGGTAATCCCTTTCATCTCCGGGTCGTTTGACATAATCACAATAATCTCCATAATCACGGGATGAGCAAAATCTGGTGGTTCCAATTTCACCTTCAAATTTTAAAATTCATTTATCAATAATTTTGAACAGAGAAAATAAAGATCAATTGCCTTCAAACATTCCAGTTGATTTTATGCAATATCGGGCCTCAAATACATGATCGCATGACTTTGGCCTTAGCTTAGTGTTGTCCTCGTCAAACTTTTCGCTACACTCCAGGTCTAAATTGCTTCGACACTGATAGCAATTTATTGCCGAAACTATTCAAATAAATGATTTATTATAATTAAATCGATTTTATCATATTTTACATACCATTGAGAGGGAATGCGATCGACAACAAGCAAATTGTGGCCAATAGTTTGGACGGAAGGCTCATAATTACCATTTCCTTTAATGAGACTCTAATTACAGTAAAATATCGAAATCAATGTTCGAATTTTAGTTTATTTATATCATTTTATCTGAAGGGTGTGTCACATGTGCACAAAGTAATGTAACAGCACAAGTACAGCGAGTGTCGATTTACCTGTCAGGTGTGTCAGGAGTGAAAACGGTGTGCAGCATTAAATGTTTGTTGTGCTCTCAGATTTTGTTAGAATTAAACTCAAATCACATTGAAAACTTATATTCAAAAGGTTACTTTTCTTCTTTCAGATTTTCATCTTAATTTAAGAATTTTAACTAGTTATTTTGGGAACATACACTGGGCATTAAAAATTTAACCTACTTATTTATAATGGTATAAAAATTAGAAACAAATATTTTAAAGCCAAGAGTTCTTAGATAGTTGTTTTGAAGAACGACTTAGGACTTCATAAGAGATTTTGTCAGACATAAAGTTTTCAAAAATTTTTAAAAAAAATTCTTTGAATTAAATATTTTATTTTTATTCAATACTTTTAGAAAAGATTTTTTTTTTAATGGTATAAATAATGAAAATATAATTTATTCTTAAAAGTGTTGTAAAATTGCAATAAAAGGGTTAAGAATTATTGCAATGGATTTGATGAGGATTTTGTCATTTCTTCGATTTCAAGAATTAGTTGTTCTGTTTCCATATGAAGTGCAATATTTTCTTCCTCGTAGTCATCCCATTCCAGTTCATTACCATTTTGTTCAATAGTATCGGCTATCATTTCATTTTCCCACTGGAGTTCACCCAGAGAAGAGGCACCACTCAAACAATTCTTATCTTTTGAATCTGGTGAATTGTTTGTCAGGAGTTTATTCTTGGATAGCAAAGAGTCAATTATAGGTAATTCACTATTTCTGTCATCCGATGAGTTGAAGGAAGTGATGTCAACATTGAATGCATTGAAAGACTTTGTCAATGGATTTGTGAATTGAGTATTCAATTCTTGGAGTTTTGATTCCTTAAAAAAGTGAATTTGTGATTAAAAAAATGTCCAAAAAATAAATTCCTATTATTCTTACATTTGGTTTGTAGTCGTCTTTAAGTGAGAGCCAATTGGAAAGACTGACAGTTGGAATGAGTTCATTACAAGAACAGTGATTATGGGATGAAAAATAAAATTATGTGAATTCTCTCTTAAAAATAGCGTAGAATTTGAACCAAAATAATCTCGACTCTCTTCGAGTTTTTTGGCAAAATGTCTATAAGTCTGAAGGCAAGAGTTGAGGTTATTTCTGACTGACTCTGTGTTCACAATAATTGATAGATTCTTACAAAAGTGTCACTAATTTTATTCCATTCGTCAGTTATTCAGTCAATTATTTGAATGAATTATTTGTTAATCAGTTCTCGTAAAGTGATTTTTGTCTTTCTTTTCTCATATCTATCCTTAGTTTAAACTGTGATCTAATGGTTCCTCACTTTTACTATAACTTCAATAAATGAATGGTTTTGATTGAAGTCCAAAACACTTTTACATTTGTATGGGAGTGTTAAGCAAGTCTTGGAGCTATCAATTAGACTGAATTGAATGATGCTAGGTCAGAAACCCATCCCTACTTTTCTAATTATAAAAAGATTTTGGTTCAGAATAGAATTTATTATAAATACCTGTTTGGTCTGATTTGCATCATAGAAGTCGATGAATCCTTCAAAGCAATTCAATTAAATATTATACTCAATGAAAGGAACAGCACTTACCGGAAGATCAAAATCAAACATAAGGTTTTCAAATTCAATTGTAGCCGAAGAGCTCTGCCGTCTTAAAACGAAAGTCTGAGTATTTTTGTTTCGGTCTCTCCTTCTGGTCAACGAATTCTTTAAATTGGAGCCAAAGACAAGACAATCACAACAGAAACATTTGCCGACTTCACAGAAACATCTGCCGATACAACTGCCCATTGCTTGCAGTCATCAGAATATTCTTCTAATTCTATCAAATTTTATGAAAAATTCAATTCAAACAAAACATTTCATAAATAGTTTAATATTTAAAACATATTTGAACTAAAAATTGTGACAAATGTGGAAATGGATGGAAATAAACAAATTTATCGATTATTTGTATGAGTGCTCAACACTTCACAGAAAGGCATACCTTTTCTCGTTCTATGAATTCATTTCTCATTCGATTCAAACGAATTTCAAAATAAAACTATTTTTAGAGAATTAAATAAATATATCTTTTAATTTATTAACAAAACTTAAGATTGAATTAAAGAACATTTTAGATCCAGAACTAAATGGTCTATATATGGAGCGTAGGGCTTCACTTTATTTATTTCCAAGACTTCGATAATCCATTCGGTGTTCTCATGAATTTTAGACATTAATGTTCGGACTCTTTCAACCATTTCTTGTGCCCAATGGTTCCAAATTTCATTGATATCGGATTTAGATTTGGTTCCAAAGTGGGAAACATTGTGATGGATATGAAGAATGCGTTTATCACTATTGAGAGCCAGTGCTCGACAACCCACCTCCAGACTGTCCAAACTGGTAGGAATAAGTCCCATATAAACTCTATCGGCGACACCCGTCGGACAAACTTCTCGATTGTCACCAAAATGAAGGACACATTTATGTGAGACCCGATTCAGTTCCAGATTTCGTTTGAGAGCTTTCACTGCATTTGGATTCCATTCACACAAATGAATGAGTTTTGCTTTTGAATGAACGGCAAACACAAGACTGAAATAACCGATTCCGGCGAACAAATCCACAACAGTTTCTTCTCTGCAATCAATTCGGGAAACTCTCAGCTTTTCCTTAATATTCCCGAAACTAAACATAGATTTCGTTATATCCAAAGTATAACTAAAAAAAAATTAATATTTTTTAGACATAAATAATCACAAAACGACAATCATTTCTAACGTAATTCCATTGTCTTTATGAGTGACCCACGGATTGTCACCTCTTAAAAGCCGAATAACTGGTGTTCGGAACTCATCCGAAGATATTTTAGTTTTGACGGCTAAACGATTGCATTTTAATTTATGACATAATTCGTCGATTAATTCGTTATTTTCTATATCTTAAGAAACAAAACATTCGTTGAAATAACAATTAAATCAAAAATTAAACAAAAATTACCGAATTTTGAGACAAACTTTTGGTCGACAATAACTAAATCGTTGTGTCGATTGTGAGGAATTTTACTTAAATCTAATATACTCTTGGAATTCATCCGAATAAAAAATAATCGTATTTCTTATTAAGCAAGTAATCATAAAATTTATAGACTCAAACACAAAATAATTAAAACTATAATTATTATTTGAATTGAGAAATGTTTTCTGATGGAAAACTTGATGTAAACAAAGCATGAGTTTACTTAAAGCCATTGCTTTTAGAAATCATAAGATATGAAAAACTACGGTTCATATTGAAAGCTATCCATTCGTTTGAAGAAAATTAGAGCTTAAATCGTGATTTTTGTAAACCTTATTCTTAACAACAAATGATTTTAAAATAAAATAACATAATAACTGAAATCAATATAATATTAATTTAAATATGAATTCATTTGTCTTATTAGCAAATCGTTTGATTCCTAACAAAAGCCAAATAAGAAAATTATTAAATCGAAAAAATGAATTCTTTATAAATCAATTGATTACTCGAGACCTGAAGTTATGGCAGGAAAAGACATGGAGACTAATGTATGACAGAAGTCGTGACTTCAATGCCGTCGAAAGACCACCTGAACCCCGATCTGTTCGACAGGAATGGTATGTGAGTCTAAAATCTTCGGTCAAAAGATAAACGAAACCAAATTTGTTGTAAAACAGGAATTTTAGGGCAGAATTGTTTGCATTCAATCAGAGATTAAACGAGAAATTCAGCGAAAATAACCTCAAAATCGCTTTCACTCACAAGTCTTTCGTCGATAAAGAGATCAGACAAAGAGAAGAACTCGGATTAAGTGATGTCTCACTCAATATCGAAGATAACGAAAGACTATCACAAATCGGCCAAAATATTTGCAACACATATATTAAGTCATATTTAAGACATTTTCTTCCACGAGTTCCAGAAGAAGGAATCCGGTACTCATTTCCTTCAAATTGAGATAATTATAACAATTGGTTCGTTATTTTCAGCGCAATTCATGATTACCTAATGTCTGATGAGGTGCTGTCAGACGTCGCCAAATGGATCGGTTGTATTGATTTAGTTATGTGTCAGGTATTGAACGCAAACTCTTTGATTCTTTTGATTCACTAATTTTATGAATTCCTTGAAGGACTTCCCACCAAAAGCCGCAATTTTAGCCAAAACAGTAAAAGCTTTAATTGGAGCGTTGGCTGAGGACCAGAGCCAAAAAAGGGCTCAAAATTTCGTTTTAGATTTCATATTAACCTATTTAGTGGACAAAGACTTACCCGAAATATGGGAAATACCAAATCCAAGATTTCATCTCAAAAATATATTGGCCCGGGATGGATTGGCTGCACCTGAACACAGACTTTTAAGCGAGAGTGGCGTCGGAACTATTGAGGCCTGTTTTGTAGTCGGTCTCTATTGTGACAAAGAGCTCATTGGTTGCGGTCAGTCCTACTTTTGTTATATCTTTTTCAGCAGTTTTTAAAGTTAATATATTTTTAGGTCCGGGAGAGACCATCGAAATCGCCAAACAAATGGCAGACTTGGATGCGCTCCGAAAGCTCTTCCATTTGACGACTTCCACAGTTTTGTTCAAATTCGGTCCAAAAGCATATGATATAGATTTGAGTGAATCTAATGGCGAAACTCTGAGTCTAAAGGAATGGAAGACTTCATTATTGAAAAAACAAATAAGAAACAAAAAGTCTGTAAACGTTTGAATAAATTTCATTAAAAGTAGTTTTTATTTGCGTTAAATATTTTAATATAAATTACAATTAAATGAATGAAATTTACAAAAGTTGTTCCCTTTTTAAGAGATTATTTGTGTTCTGTCGAAAAATGTTGATTCAAATGTTTGGCCATTGAGTCGACCATAAGGTTTCCGAACTTGTCTTTAATCCTAAGCCTTCCACTGATATAACGCGTCTCTTCTGTTCCGTCAGAATAAAGGGTTTTTATGTTTCCGTTTCGATACTCTCTTCTCTAATAAGACATTTAATAGAAGTGAATATGAGATTTAAGTAAAAAACATTACTTTGTATTTATTTGTTCTGATTTCTCGATCTCCGTTCGGGAATTCCAAAACTTCGGAACCGTCTGAATATATTCTCCAAACAGTTCCATCGACCATTATCACTTCTTCAGAACTGTCGGCATTTATGATTCGCTGCAAACCATTTGAATAAGTGATACGTTTGACACCATTTCTGTCAACCTTTTCTGTCTGACCACTAAATTTGAAATATCTTTAAGAAAGAGTTGAGATAAGACTAAGAATACTTAGGAAAATGAGTAATTTTG
Source organism: Oribatida sp. (assembly GCA_034697865.1). Taxonomy (NCBI): domain Eukaryota; kingdom Metazoa; phylum Arthropoda; class Arachnida; order Sarcoptiformes; species Oribatida sp. Next base: position 6,352 of record JAQGAR010001105.1, read on the forward strand.
AAGCCATCCGGATATGTGGTCTGTGTGGTGCCGTTCGCGAAACTGTATAACTGGAGACAAACTAAAGTTATATATCATATGAAATAAAGTGTCGCATAAATTCATACAATGGTATTGTCCTTCGAAACCGTCATTTTGTCTCCGTTTGGAAATTCAATTGTTGTGTCGTTTGAATCTTCGTTTACCAAAATGTTAGGACCGGTCGGTGGCGAACATATAATCTTTGGATGAGTTTTTCGGTTGACTTCAACAAAACGGTTTGAGTTCTTCTGACGATTCGATTTTAACTGAGAAGACGACAAATCATATGCTTTGGATTCGATGTTAACTATTCTTTCACTCAATTTCTCCATTTGTTTCCTCAGTTTATTGAGTTCTTCATTAATCGGTTCAATATTTTCGTTTGTTTTTGCCATAGAATTGTCACTAATTTTATCTTTTTTCATATTTTTCAATCGCGACAATTGGTCTTCGAGTTCGTGGATCTGTTGTTTAAGTTTAGAAGAATAGGCGCCGGCTTTTGGTTCAATTAACTCTTCGTTTATCTGATCATCGCTTCCATCGTCACTGAGTGTCTCGATATGACTCCAATGAACTTTTTTCAATGAATTTCTTTTGTTTTCGGTTTCAATCGGTTTAGAAGTTCTATAAATTTCAGATTCGTTTTCATTAGAATTGGAATCAAATTGTTTTTGAATTATCTCTTTTTTTGTTTCGATCTTTTTGAGTAAATCTTGTAATTCATTGATGTCTTTGTTTTTAAAACTGTCGTCAATACTGTCCTCAAATGAAATGTTTTCTGATATTTGTTTCAAATAATCAAATAATTCCTTTTCATGAATACCATCAATAATAACCGCCGGAGTGTTCTTTGAGATCTCAATTGATTTTTTGTCAATTTTCTCGAATTTAGTTGTCATTGGAATCACTTTTCGAATATACTGTTTGGGTTTCGTATAGTTTTCTTCATTTTTCTGGGCTTTCCTTTTGTTTATGAAATTTTTGACAGAATATTGAGGTTTGGTCTGAAGTTTTGGTTGGGTTTTGTCTGAAACTTCTTTTGATTCCTTTGTCTTAAAATATACGGTCTTTTGATTTCCTTTTGACGATAAATTCGTTTGTTTTTGATTGGATTCAAATCTTTTAATTCCTTCTCCTTTCCTAAGAAATGGTTTCTTCGGTTTGTTTCCATTATTTGCGGCGAAATCGAGGTTTTTGTCGTTTAATTTGATGGATAATAATTCCTCAAATGTTTTGACGTCTTTGCCATTAATTCCGGGAACGACCGGAGAGTTCTCTAAATATGAATTGTTAGCAAAGGATCGATTATCACTGGTTTTATGACAATTCTCTTCAGTTCTTATTTCTTCGACCGAATCATCAGAACTACTGATTGACTGTTCATTATATGAGTTGTCAGTAATTTTATTGGAAGGAGTGGACGGGTATTCATTAGTTGACTCATTATTTTTATTGTCATCACTCGAAAGAGCACTTAATTTAGTGTTTTGTTGAGTCAATGAATCGATTTGTTTTGTTTGTCTTTGTCTGATCACTTCCTCTTGCATTTGCTGCCATTCTCTCAATTCCTTCAATTGATCCATAATTTTATTCCAAATATCAGACTCACCAAAGAATTGATTGAACGAAAAGTCCATTAATTGAGATCATTGTAAAAGTGTTAAAATGTAAACAAATTGTGTAAACTTTGGGCGCAATCATTAAGTTTTCAATATTTCAAAACTGGTTTTTCACAAAACTATTGGCCCTTAAAGTCAACCAATTATTGATTTGAGCGCCAAATTTGAATCAAATGCTTATTGGGAAACACACTTTTGAAAAGCATTTTATTGACAAATATTAATTACAACCTTGTTCAAAGTCGGATTTAGAAAATAATTTTATTACATTTTTAATAGAAATCGAATGAATAGAAAAGTATTCACAATAAAAGTGTTTACTCGGAATCACTGGTATTATATGCGACCAAAGAATTGATAATTTGTTTGTCCGTCTTATCGATGACTTTGATCCCAATATCTTTATTATCTGAATTCGAATCACTATTTTTATCAATAACTTGGAACTTATGTCTGGCGTCGAATAGTTTTGAACTATCGATAGATTTATTTGAAAATGATTTTGAAACGTTATTAAAAAGAGATTTCTTGTAAATCCTTTCCCTCTCAGCCTTTTGTCGGCTCTTAAGAGCTGTTAATTTAAAGAACAAAATTTATTAAAATTCGACTAAATTTTATTAAACAATACATTGAGTTGATTCCAATTTCATGAGTTGAGCCAACTTTGAATCCTGAGGTGACTCCGGAACTAACTTTAAAGACTTGGGAAGGGATGATCTCTTCAAAAGAGAGCAATCGATGTCTGCCGTTGTTTTCAATTCCTTTTTCTTTGTCTGAATTAAAATTTCAATTAAACAATTAATTAATTAATGGATGGAAAAGAGTTTTATTACTCTAAAGATATGTCGAATGTTTCTGTTGTGTGAATAGTCGTCTTTCCATCGTTCCTGAAATTCTTCCAATTGTTGTATAGCCGGCGCTACACTATCGGCCTTTTCTTTGTCGTTGGCATCGTGTTCCAATTTGAACATTGAGTCGGTTATCAACTTTTTAGAGACTGTCTTATCTTCGGGTACGATCTGTTCATTGTCTTTAGGATCCCATCGAAGCTCTTGTCTGCGGGCGCCGCTAAGAATTTCGTAGTCTAAATTCTTGGGATCCGTTTGCATTTCGAAGTGATTATCACATAAATGACATTTCATTCGGAACTTATAAATTGGAGTCGAGTAATACATTCCTGTCTTTGATTTCTGTGCGTTGAATCTGACACTCATTCCGATGTGATTATTACAACCATTGCACCAAATATTGTACGGCATCTCAAAACTAACCACAAAATAATCAAATACTTTAGTGATAAACAGAAGAACATATATGGTTTACCGAATGATAAGTATTCCTTCGTGTAATTTGCGGGCCCTCTCCCGAAGTGGATGAGATCCACGGAATTTGTTTATCGAACCCTTGGATGGCGTCCATTCTGGCGGATAGTATTTGTTCACAGCTTTCCGTTCGGCCTAAAATTAACAGTTTCAAATTAAAAGGCCCATGTCAATTTCAATTAATCAATCAATAAATTAAGATTTTAAAGCAAATATATTACCATTTTTAGGGAATATTTAGATTAAACGAAGTATTGTATGTATATAGATATAGATTCTATATGTAGTTTTATAAAATATCTTAATTATATTGAATTAATCGCTCAAATTGTTATTTTGAATAAAGAAATGTAAACAAAACTAATAAATAAACAGAGATTTGATTGCATCGATTGCATCATATGATACAAAATTACGTCAATATTTTGTTTAAATTTTCGGTATATTTTTAACGAACCATTTTTAAAGATATGCCGTAATTGAAGTCAAACTGTAATTGAAGACACGATTTGCTTTTTCTGTTTATTTCTTGTCTTTAGTTGTCTTTAGTTATCAGTTCTATTGAGAGAATGGACAGCGAATGTGAGACCATTTAAAATCAATGAGCATGTACAATCATTTATCTATTTTGGATTGAATGTAGCGATTGGTCGACATTATGGACAGGTCTTAAACAACGAGAACTCTCCGGCCATCGCAACCCTCAAAACATTGATAGAGTTCTTGAAGAGAGACTTATGTGAGACAAACAATCATTAATTGAGTTTCTTTTTTAAACAATTTCTTTATTACAAAAGCGTTGACAGCATTAGGACTTCGAGAGAATGTTCGGTCGGCCATCGAATTACTCAAAGATATCGAACCCATCACTGAAGTGGAATCCGTGGCAGAGATATACTTCCGATTCATAACTCTTAATGCATCCGAATATGACGTCAGTTTTAATTATCACATAACTAGTATTAAAGTTATTTGACTTTTTCAGAAATTCAGTGAACTGAAGAGTGAGTTATCGCGAAGAAGTGATATATTCCTCAAAAAGGTTATGGAATGTCGTAAGAAAGTGGCCAAAAATGGACACCCATTCATATCAGATGGAAGTGTAAGACATGAATTGCTATTAAATGAGGTACTAATATGTTTATCAGAGCATTTTAGTTCACGGCTGTTCCCGAGCCGTCAATTGCACGTTAGCGGAGGCCAAGAG
>JAQGAR010001106.1:0-10513 GCA_034697865.1 Oribatida sp.
ATCAAATCAAATAATATTAAGTTTATCTCGGTAAACTATTAACTTAATAATCTCAATAGTATTTAGATATACTGTTATAATGTGATGTATATTGGGTATAATGTTGAGCTTAAAAAATAAAATCAAAAATTTTAGTTAAAGGTTAAAAAGTGGAATTAACCGAAACATAAACACTTGAATTGTTGTCATTAAAGGCTTAGTTCGGGTATAATTCAAAACAATCTTAGAGTGCGTTTATTTGTATTGAATGTTTCAGTGGGTTATTCAATGCCTACACAAATGGTTTTCAAATAAAATTTTGTTAATATTTTTTCAAATAAAAAGTACGTCAATTAATGATTTCATTGAAGTATTTGATTATAAATGTATGATATAGTTGTAAACCATTCGTGAGATCATTGAATAACATTGTGATTCAAACACTGCGAACAAATTCTCCACAAACTGTTTACAAAACTAAACATTTTGCACAAAAAGTGGTAAACCAATTGTTTTACGTTATTAATGAGATAATGAAGAGTCGCGTCAATTGATTGCGTGTCCAAAAAACATACCATTTATTGAGTTTTGAAATTTGTTTGATTTGAATCAATATTTTTTACTGAATTCACCACATATTCACTCAAATGGCTGTCGGAAAGAAAGCATTGACTCGAGAAGAAGAACTTCTTTTGCAAGACTTCAGCCGAAATGTTTCGACCAAATCGTCGGCACTTTTTTACGGCAACGCTTTCATAGTGTCTGCGATTCCTATTTGTAAGACAAGTGTTTATTGTTGGCCTCATTTCTAAATTGTTTGAGATTTGCTTTAAGGGTTGTTTTGGCGCATCCATCAAATGGATTTGTATCAGTCGGCTGTTCTCTTCGTATTGGCGTCAGTGGTGAGCACATGGCTCGTGGCGTTCGCCTACAAAAACGTTAAGTTTGTTCTCAAACATAAAGTCGCACAAAAACGAGAAGAAGCGGTCGCTAAAGAAGTAATGAAAGGGATCGCCGACGACAAGAAAATGACAAAAAAAGAAAAAGACGAACGCGTTCTCTGGAAGAAGAACGAAGTGGCCGACTATGAGGCCACCACTTTCGCCATCTTCTACAATAACGCACTGTTCTTAGCTCTGGTGGTCTTCCTTTCATTTTATGTGTTGCGCTCATTCAGTCCGACTGTCAACTATTTGATATCACTGGTGGGTTCGGGTGCTCTGTTGGCCCTCTTCTCCACAGGTTCGCGATAATTACCAGATGTCGCCAAAAAATCCTCGAATTTAATCGAATAAATCCTTTATTTTAAGTTTATTTCGTTTAAATTTATTTAAAACCACTTTAAGTTTATTATTAGATGTTTTCGCTTAACAATTGATTTTATGGTTCAATTTAATGTCTAATAATTAACTCTGAAAACAAATCCACTCGAGTTTTGAGTTTTGAGTCGAGTGAAAAGGGATGTGAATTATTTTAGAATCTTTGGAAATGTGGATCTTATGGTCGAAGCGATCGGGAAATTTTAAATGTTTTTCATTCCTTTTGATCATAATTTGATGTGTTTTAAGCCATCGATCAAAAAGGAATCCTTTTTTGGATAATTTGTTAGAGAAATCGCAATATAAATCATTTGAGATGAGGTAAGTCTTTGGATTTTTAAGAGTTGCATATAAAATATAGGAGTCGTCTGGAGTTTCGTTCATCGCGTAAAATATGGAAATCCTATGGCTTTGAGTGACCAGAAATTTGTTGAGTTGTTTCCATTTCTTCATATGATTTCGGCCCACAATTAAAACATTGTTATATTTTTCAATATCAGTTTGTGTAAGCAATTTGACGACATTTGCGTCAATACTTTCGATCGGAAATTTCTGAATGAATTTTCTGAGACGCTTCTTGTCCTCAACTATTAACGGATTGAAAGAAAAGCCTAAATTCAAGCCATCGACCACTAAATCTAACGGTTGTTTAGAAGTTATTTTTCGCATAAATCCTTCGAAATTTTTCAATTCTTTTTGGTAATCCGAAAATAATTTCAACGATAAGTCATTTTCTTTGTTCAATACAATCGATCGAAAGTCTTTGATCAACTTATTCTGCTCTTCGGCGGTAACTCCACTCAATGTTTGGTCACATTTAAGACATATACCGTTTTGTCCGACAGAAGTAAAACTTGTTTTATATGAAATACTTTCCATAATTCTAATAATTTGCAACTTAAGATCTGATTCAAAGACAATAGGATTTTCACTTAAAATTTGTAATAATTTTATGGTTTGATTACGACTCGGATTGTATTCACTGAAAGTCATTATTATTTTAGAAATTAATTTCTCTCTTATTATTAATAATTTGTATTCAGAATATTTTTGGATTAAATCCAACGACTCGTTAATTAATCTGAAACTTAGCGCCGATTCTATGATTTCGCCGATTGTTTTGGAATCATTTCTTTCAATTTTTTCTAAAAGTTTGATTGAATGCAAACAATTGTCTTTCGAAGATTTGGATAATCCGATGAGACTTAAATTGAGTACATCTCCGGTTAATCTATTCGCCATATATTGGGCTATCAATTGGTCAGTCGTTCGGCGAATGAATTCGATGTCTGTTTCGTCAATATATTCATTGAAATGACTAATGAAATAACAATAACGAGAGACAGCGATACTGTTATTCACGACTTTCGGAACTGATTTTACGAATTTCATCAAAGATTTGCAAAAGTTTTTATCGATTTGGTTGTCTACGAAGGCAGACATGAGATCGACCTCAACGTTCAATTTACTCACGAGTTTCTGTTCTGACAATTCTGAAACCATTTGATTCCAATCAATGTTTCCATTCGTTTCATTATTTTCTTTCAACACTATTTCTTTGATTCTCATAAGTTTTGATTCTTGTCTTAATTGTCTTTCTCTCAAGAATTTGTAGGTTTTGACACTAGTACAAAATCCTCTTCCAATGATTCCATGTCTTAAAAAAATTTTGCTTGACAACAGTCCAATCATTTTCAGTTCACACATCAATCTTAAAAGTGAAACATTTAATACGAAAAAATTGAAAATGCAACTTGCATAAGCAACATGGTATACACTTTTATTTATTTTTTACTTCGTGTCAAACTTGACATAAAGTACTGTCAACGAAGTCGATTTATAACCTAGATTAAGACCATTAAATTCAATAAATGTTTACCAAATTCAATAATTATAAATATATTTATTGCTACTTTTTCGTTTAATTATAAATTCTTATCAGTATTTTTTTTTTAAATTTAAAATTTAATTATCAAAAGTAAAGACGTTTTTGTAAATTTAAAAGTACTGTAAACACGTGTTTATGTTTACAAATATTCAATGAATACAATGTCATTTTAAATCAAAATTTATTGCAATTTTTTCCGAAATATTGCTTTGATTTTACTGAAAAATATAGAAATATAGTTAAATTATGGGGAAAAACAGAAATAAAAAGAAATGTAAGTCATGTTAATAATGTTTTTTTGGAATTTCTAAACACATACATTTATTTTCACAGATAATGATTTTAGTGAATCGGAATTAAAATTAATGACAATTCAGGATATAATCAAAGAATTGCTACGAAATGTAAGAGAAGGCCAAGACGTGAATCTGACAAAACTAAAGTGTCAAATATCCCAAAAGTACGGATTGCAATCTCAGCCGCGTTTAGTCGACATAATATCCTGTATTCCCGTCGAACACAAATCACTACTTCTCCCCAAACTTAAGGCCAAACCAATCCGAACGGCGAGTGGTATTGCAGTGGTGGCCGTTATGTGTAAACCCCATCGATGTCCACACATTAATATGACCGGAAATATATGTGTAAATGATTAATAAAATATGCGTTTACTTTGGATTAACTTGGGATCTCATTGATAGGTCTACTGTCCCGGCGGTCCCGACAGTGATTTCGAGTACTCTACGCAATCATATACTGGTTATGAGCCCACTTCTATGCGGGCCATACGTTCACACTATAATCCATACCTTCAAACCCGGAATAGAGTCGAACAATTGAGACAATTGGGACACAATGTGGACAAAGTAGAGTTCATAGTAATGGGCGGAACCTTTATGTCTCTGAGTACAGAATATAGGGATTACTTTATCCGTAATCTTCACGACGCCCTCTCAGGTCATTGTAGTTCTTCAGTAGAGGAAGCGATACGTTTCAGTGAAAAAAGTCGGACGAAATGTATTGGAATCACAATCGAGACCCGACCTGACTATTGCTTGAAACGTCATTTGGGAGATATGTTGAATTATGGCTGCACTCGACTTGAAATCGGTGTTCAATCAGTACACGAAGACATCGCTCGCGATACGAATCGCGGTCATACTGTCAAAGCCGTGACCGAGTCTTTCCAATTGGCCAAAGACTGTGGTTTCAAAGTAGTGGCGCATATGATGCCTAACTTACCGAATGTCGATCTCGAAAGAGATGTCTCGCAATTCATTGAGTTCTTTGAAAACCCAGATTTTCGAGCGGATGGACTCAAAATATATCCAACGCTTGTAATTAGAGGAACGGGTCTCTACGAACTTTGGAAATGTGGTCGATATCGAAGTTATCCGCCCTCTGTTTTGGTTGATCTGTTGGCACAAATCCTAGCACTGGTGCCGCCCTGGACTCGAGTCTATAGAGTCCAAAGAGATATTCCAATGCCTTTAGTGACTTCGGGTGTAGAACACGGAAATATCAGAGAATTGGCTTTGGCCAGAATGAACGACTTCGGCACTCGATGTCGAGATGTGCGCACTCGAGAAGTGGGTATTCAAGAAATTCATCACAAAATCAAACCCGAAGAAGTGGAGCTCATTAGGCGTGATTATGTGGCCAATGGGGGCTGGGAGACATTCCTATCCTATGAAGACGTAGAACAGGACATTCTTATTGGACTTTTGAGACTAAGAAAGTGTTCGTCGCAGACATTTAGACCAGAATTAAAAGGAAAGGTTTCTATTATTCGTGAATTACATGTATATGGTAGTGTAGTTCCCGTTTCATCTAAAGACCCGACAAAATTTCAACACCAGGGCTTCGGAATGCTTCTCATGGAAGAGGCCGAACGCATCGCCGCAGAAGAACACAATTCCAATAAAATTGTCGTCATTTCAGGTATATTTCAGTTTTCATATTATATTTAATTGAAGGAATGGCTCTAATTGCTTATTGTATAGTGATGCCGTCCCCTCACAAGCAAAAAATTGTCATTCTCTATTTGTAAACTGATCTTGTTTAAAATGAAAATTTTGTTAAATAGGAGTTGGTACGCGCAACTATTATCGGAAGCTTGGCTATCAATTGGACGGACCTTATGTTTCCAAAAATTTAAAATAAATTTTTTGAATTTAAAATTAAGGAAAACAATTGGAACTCATTCTTCAGTTCGAAAGTCTTGGACAAAGTTTTTGGCGGTTCTTTATTTTTAATAAAATCTAATATTTCAATGATTTTCAATCAACTTATTTATCAATTCTTTTATTTGAGTCAATCAGGAAATGATTAATTTAATTAAATTTGTTTAAAATTAGATTTAAAGTTGTGATTTTGTCGGTAATTGTAATCTTGATTCTTTTAATTAATATTGTTTAAAACAAAATTGTAAAACAATTTGAGTGGATTTGACGTAAGTTTTGTTTAAACCCTTATTTGTAAACAATTTGTTCATCAATTGATACGACTTCTGATAAATGAGTTCAAAATGGGTTTCGAAGTCAACCGTTTTGTTAGTTCTGGAGAAATAAATGGAGACCTCATTTGCAATATATGTAAAGGAGTTCTGGAGGAAGGAGTTTGGGCCCCCACCTGCGAACACGCCTTCTGTAGAGGTCTGTCATATTTGGTAAAATTCTCAATATTTTGATTTATTCGTTTGATTGACTCAATAGTTTGCATAAATCAATGGCTTTCCCGAAGAAGTGTTTGTCCAAATGACAGACAACCGCTGAATGTGAATATATTGAAACCAATTCCACGTTTTATGCGAAACCTTTTGGACAAATTGGAGATCAAATGTGATTTCACGTCAGTTGGATGTCAACAAGTCTTTCATTTGGATTCTCTGAGACCTCACGTCTCTGTTTGTGACTTTAATCCCGAAAAACGAATGGAATGTCTTTCTGGTTGTGGTCTCGTCTTTAAAAAGGCAGACCTTCAAAGTCATAATTGCGTGCAATCTTTGCGCAAATTTATGTCAGAAGAAAATCAAAGATATGAACAAAATTTGGCTAAAATTCGGTTCGATTTGAATTCTTTGAGAAACGATAACAAATATTTCCGAAATTTAGTAAATAATCTGCAAAATGATGTGAAACGCCTCTCAAATGAAAAGCAGTTAACTGTTATTAGTTCCGGCCCTTCAATAACTCAGACCAGAGACACATCAGTTTCTTCCCTTTCCAACAGTCATAATGAAAGGCCGCGAGGAATTCCGCCCAATCCCTTTGTTCTGATCACTCCTTTGCAGTCAAACACATTGAGTTCAATTGACGAGCCCTCGAGTTCTACGCTAATTACCGGCGCAAACAGACTTCGCAATGAAGAGCCCGCATATAAGAGGAGAACCACAACGATTAGAGTGGCCACGGCTTCACCACATGACCCGTCAACCTCTTCCAACTTAAGTCGTTTCCAATATTCAAACTCTGGCGACGAAATCGTTGTAAGTCGAAGCTCTTCCCCCCAATTCATATCGAGTGGAACCACTTTCTCGCCTTCAAATGACTCGACAGAAGAGAACGAGTCGACAGCCGTCACGGTTTCTGACAGTGTGTCTCATACTTACATCAATTTAGATGATCCAGAGCTCGAAGAGAACACAGAAACAGGTTAACCACAACTTAACCCTTCGTTAGACTTATATCTTAATATTTACTTCAGAAGTTGAAGACGTATCGATCGGTATAATAGAAGAACCCATCGAATGGACGGCCGAAGAAATGTAATTCATATATAAATTGATTTTCTTATAAATAAATGTTTTATTAATTAAAAACATAAAATCGACGAAACTTTAATCACAAATAGTTTAACTCAACTGTGGTTTACGTAAATCAGAATAATGTTTGAGTGAATGCCTTCATTACTCTCTCAATCAATGGATGACAGAATCTTTGAAAATGAGCGGTGAGTCGGGTCACCGATCTTTTGATGACTTAATTACTGTCCGATCAGACGATAGCCGACGCAATAAATTGTGTCACTTCTGTGTTCTCTGATCTAACCGTTAACTTCATAGTGACGCCATCGGTATTGGAGGAAAGGGCTAACTTTGCTCTAACCAAGACTTCATCGGAGCCCCGGAAAATTCCGGCCAAATAAACGGTGTGAGAGCTCTTGCCTTCAGGCACTTTGTCCGAGCGATCACAGGCCTGCATTCCCATAAATGTAACGATGCTTTTAATGGCCTCTTCGATGGTCTTGAAGTTTGACAGAGCGTACGTCTCTTCGACCTCACATTCGGGGTTCATCTCATCCCAAGCAGTCATAAAATTAGGTTTCATTATTCGCTGCATATAATCAGCGACTAAAAGGTCCACGTCTTCTAAAACGTATTCATCGGGATATCTGAAACAAAAAGATGTGACTAAGCCAAAGGACAGGAACAAAATGCTTACCCATCCTCATCCAATATCTGCCCTGTGTTGGGGTCACAGTCTTTAACAATGTATTTAAGAGTGACATTTGTAAAGGAAGCGGAAAATAAGTTTAAGTCATCGGTTTCTAATGCGAGGCAAACATAAGTGGTTCCGGTAATATTGTAAACCAATTTGGGACACTCCACAACACTCACTATTTCGAAGCCTTCGGGCACCTGAAACATACCGAAACTTTAGAACTATGCATAGGGAGAGGGTAGTGGACAGACCTGCAACGAAATATTGACATTTTCTAGGATTTGGTCGTTCAAAGTGTTGGTGCAATCGAATTGAAATACGATGTGATCTTTGAATATATGTTTAATACATTGAATCACATATTCTGTCTCCGATTCGGTCAGTTCTATAGGAAGTGAAGATTTAAGAATAGGTCCCAACTTTAGTGAACTAAGTTCTGGAATCGAAGCCAACTGCTCTGCATATATGTCTTGACGAGTTGCTGCAACCCTTTCTCCCGGAGCTTTTGTTTGATTAATTATATTATTAGATATGTTGTTCGTCTTTTTGGCCGATTCTTCGGTGGTTAGCGGTGTTGTTGAAAGTGGCACCGATTTTATATCGAACGGCACTTCTGACGTATCGCTCAGATATGATTGAAGGGCTTTCTCTAAGCCGACAATCGATACCTGAAGCGGATTAATAATAAATGACAAATAGAGTGACTTTTGCTTTTCTTTGAGAATATTGAGATAGTATGTGGAGCGGTCCCGCACTTCATCGTCAGTATCTAATGTAGATCTATCCAATAGCACCAGTATTTGTGGCAGCAATTCATCGCAATGGGCACCAAATTTGGCCAATGAAGAGACGGCCGCAGCCCTTATCTGCGCGTTCTCTAAGATTAATCGGTTATAAATAAAGCGAATATATTTCGATGGATTAGAAGTACGGGTCCCCTCTTTTCCCAAAAGGTGTAGAATTCTGACCGCCAGAGCTGTGTGTTCACAATCTTCTATGAATTCACACAAATGGGCTAACCCGGCTTCTTTTGCTTCCGGATTATCTTCAATAATGGAAATGATTGTATCGACAATTGACTTCTTATATTCATAGCCTCCCTCTTCCCTCAACATAGTGGATAGGAATGTCATCATTACGTTATGCTTTCGGGGAAACTTCTGACATAATTGACGGGTGGCTCCGACCACAACTATTTTGAATTCGTCCGAAATTTCAGACATAAAGGATGCGATTTGTTTCATAAGTCTTTCAACTGAACTCTCGTTTCCTGTTTTAAGGAGAGTAGTGATGGCCAGAGTGGCAATCGATCGGTTGGTATCAGTGATCAAGTTTTCTAAGTCCACATTACAGGCCATAACAGCATTCGGATGACTCATCGCTACTTTGTTTAGAGTCCGAACGGCAGCGAAGCGAAGAGTTGGTTTCGGCGACGATAAGAAAAGCTGCAGAACAGAAACGGCGGGATTCAGTTCCCGCTGAGACGTGCACTGGAGGTTTACTATAGCGTTGGCCGCCTCATACACCACCATTTCTGTCTTATGACGCAAACACGACTCAATGAACTCGAAGTAAGGACTGTCGGGACCGCTATCTTCCTCTTCAATCAATTTGCTGGCGATTCGAATGAGAAGACATAAAGCATACGGAGATTTAAGACCAGTTCGGATAAATTTGGTCACCAGTTTAGTGACGGCCAATCTATCGCTTTTTCTGATGTGATACAAGAGTCCCAACGCGTGGTTTTGAACCATAATGTTGTCTGAATTGACCGCTTCCTGCGCCTCATTCACCCATCGTTTGACTCCATCCGGAATGGTTTTGGTCAGATGTAAAGATGAAACCAAAGCGGCCGAAGCCACCGATGGGTTCTTATCGACTATCGCTTGTTTCATATATCTCTCGATTCCCTGAAATTAACAAAACTTTATTATATCTATGGAACAGATGATGTTTGGCCACTTTTCCGCCCATTCATTCAAATATAATTAAAAGCGATTAAAGTGATCATTGATTTCAACTTTTGTTCGATGAAAAAACTACGAATCACCTGAAAAGTGGTGGCGTCAGTGATCTGACAGAGGGCTCGCATGGCTGCGGGCCGGCACTGGTCGTCCTTTGCATTCATATCAGTAGTCAAACTGCTGGTAACCACATAAACATTTTCAGCCAATTTTGACAACTCTTTGATACCGATATAAACGAGTCTTCGAAGAGTTGTATCCTTTGATTGGAAGAGTTTAGTCATATTGAAGAAGGCGTCGGTCGCTTCCATTGTGGACAGCGTTTCGCCAGAGTTTATCAAATAAAGGATTTTAGTCAAAATGAGTGCACATTTACGAGCGTTGACCGGCGTCTCATTGAAGACACGGGCCTCCTGTAAGGCACTGCTCTTCTGAACTTTGGCGAACGGATTGCCGGAAACGTCCTCCTCGTCCTTTTTATCGCGTTTGTTGTGATACATGTCTTCACCTTTTGTTTGGTTTTTCTTCAGATTCTGTTATTACTTAATTGATTTGTTGATTCAAAAGTTTGTTATGTCTGTTATAATGTCTGTTAAATGGATTAAAGAGAACAAATTGGATGTAATGTTAGGCCACGTCAACCATTGTATCATTAAAATCATAAACACATTGATGACAGATATATAAACACACATAGACTTCAATGCCATCTCTTTTTCAAATAAATCACAGATTCATTAATCGTCTCTTCAATCGATTCCTTCTAAACAATATTTTTAAGAATATCACTGAATATCTAATCTATGATTCATTTGTAAATCTAGTAAAGCAAACGCCAATTATTAACTTAAGCTTAATCATTTTAAAGTTTAAACTTTAAACGTCTCACAAGTATCTATAAACCTAAGTATATATTCATAA
>JAQGAR010001107.1:0-10504 GCA_034697865.1 Oribatida sp.
TAGACCCGGGTCTATATTATCGAGATTATAGACCCCCCAATACGTCGATTTTTACGAAAAATAAGGGATTGACATTTAAGACCCGGGTCTATAAGGTCACGTAATAAAGTAATAAATTTAAATACTTATAAAAATAGAGTCCTTTATTGTAGTGGAGGTCTTCACAATTTGGAAGAGTAGTTATGGCCTCTTCGAAGGCAGTGATCACAATCTGATGATCAGCTCTCGCCTCTAACTCATGAATGTGTCGATCAAAAGCATACAGAAAAGTAGACTTCCATTTGTTTGTCAATTCATCGTAAGAATCAAACGACGACTTGAAAGCAATGCAAAAATGACCGCAACTCAAACCGAATTCACCCGACTTTAAATATTTTACAGCTCTTCTGATGGATTTTTCAGCCGAAACTGATTTCCGTTTATTCAGAGCAATCAATTGGTCCATTAATTATTTGTTGAAGCTTTGATCAATATATAAGAAATGCCAAAGATTCTAAATAAGAAACTCTATAACAGATTTGTTTATTGATTTAAATGTGTTTATCAATAATGTCGTCAGAGATATCGTCATATCGTCATAGAGACACTCAAAGCAAACATTTCATAATCTTTATAAGAACTTCTTTGAATTGCGGACCAATTTATGGTTATTCGACCGACAGATAGGGTTCTAATAATAATAAAGGCCACACAAAAGAAGGTCAAATCTAATGAATGCATTCTTGGTTGCACCTAGTTACTTTGCTGAGTGTTATAATCTAGTTTCTTATATACTCTGAACTTAAAATTAGAAAGAACCATTCGTACGTTAATAAAACTTTGTGAAAAAAATTGTGGCCAGTTAAAAAGAGAACAATACAACAACAATTACTGGAACATTTAATTTTTCAATAGTCAGTTAAATATAAACTAATAATTAAAAAATTAAACCCTAAGAAACGCATTATTTTTAAAATAATAGTTTTTTCATTATTTTTATAGAAAATATTGATTAGAAAATAATTTTGTAAACAATTTAAAGATAAAAACCATTCGTAACCATATTCTGCGAGCATAATAAACATATGAGCTCTAATATGGTTTATACCTTTAGTACACTATTAATGGGGTATTAAAAGATATTATGTTTTATGTAATATATGAACGGTTGGAGGTCTATATTTGAGAAGTGATTTGTCAACAAATCATTTTTTTTAAGTTTAATTGTATTTCAAAGAAATGATAAAAAAACAGTTAAATCTTATTAAAAATCACTAAAATCGCTGCCAAAGTCTGTGGACTATAAGACTTGAATCAATTGAACAATATGTCCGCCCGAAGTACAGGTCTTCTGCCAACACATTACTCCCGAAGCTCTAACGGAGTGATTGGTTTGACACCGACTTCCAGTTCCAGATCTATACTAAGAATACGTGAAAAATATTTACTTGTGTTAGTCGTGGTCATTTTTATCGTTTTTAGTGTCATAGGAGTCGCGTATTTACCAGAACTCAAAGCCAGTAATGTTTACAAATACATAAAACCTGCAGACAGTTTAGGACCTGATCTGTTAGGTTTAGTGCCTCCCGTTGACGACCATGTATTAGGAGGTCACGGCTCTCATACCGCCAGAGCCAAATACCAAGATAAACAACGACTCAAATTGAAAATTAATGAAGAATTCAATTATAATGTGAGTCAAATGAAAGCTGTTTTACCCAAACCTAATGTCAATGGTTTGGGGCCTCAAATGACGCTCAATAACGAAGATAACGATAATGACAATCAATGGACGCCTATTGTCCTCCCCAGTGGTGATGATCCCGACCCAGAGGTTAGACGCAAGCGAGATTTGATTAAACAAATGATGAAAGAAGCATGGCAAAACTATAAAGCCTATGCCTGGGGAGAGAACGAGCTCAGACCTATTTCTAAAAAGGGACACTCGGCCGGCATTTTTGGTTCAACTAAAATGGGTTTGTTTTGACTTTTGTTTTGTTTACTTATTAAATGTTTGGTTTAATGGAAAGGCGCCACAATTGTCGATGGATTGGACACTCTTTGGATTATGGGAATGAAAGAGGAGTTTAAAGAGGGACGCGATTGGATTCAAAATAGTCTCAATTTGAAAGACGCCAACACCGAAGTGTCGGTCTTTGAAACAGTGATTCGATTTGTTGGGGGACTCCTCACGTGTTACGCCTTTACAAAAGACGATATGTTTTTAACTAAAGCTAATTCTATCGCTGCCCTAATGCTCCCCGCATTCAATACTCCCACCGGAATCCCTCACTCTTTGGTTAACCCTATGTCGGGTCACAGTAAGAATTATGCATGGGCATCTCAGTCCAGTTCAATTTTGTCGGAAATTGGAACTCTTCACTTAGAGTTCCAATACTTAAGTGACATAACGGGTGACAATACATATAAGGATAAAGTAATGAATATCAGACGTATTTTGGATTCTCTTACAAAACCGAATGGAGGCCTTTACCCAAATTACATCAGTCCTAAGACCGGTAGATTCACTCAGCGTATGTTTATTCATAATTTCATTTATTTTTATTATATGAAATCGTTTTCAACGTTTTCATTACAAATTGTTTATTTAATTCGCTTAAAACTCATTTCTAACGCTTTATAAACTGTTATAACGTATTCTTAGAGATCTATAGAGAGGATTGCCATTGGAATCAAGGGTTAGGCATATTATAATTCTGCTCCTTTTCCAATTTCTTTCGAAAGGGTCGTAAGGCCCTCATATCAATTCAAAAAAAGATTCACTCGATTAAAACAATTATTTTACCTAGTTCATCTTTTTGATGAGGTTTACAAATAACACAAATTCATTTTTGTCGCCCAAATTCTATATTTAATGGGATATCATATCAATAACAATCTTTTTATATTGAGCATGCATGAAACTTTCACGATTCTGACAGTTATTATTTCAGAATCCAAATGAAAATCCAAACGAATTTTTCTATTCCTAAAACTTGTGACTTATAGATAAGCTATGAGTTCCCTCACAATCTAATTGTCATTCATTTGTTTTAAATATGTTACACAACTTTAAGCCAACATGTTTTTTATCCAACAGGGGGATTTTTAACCAAATGGGGTATTTTTATCCAACAGGTGTATTTTTAAACAACAGAGGGATTTTTAACCAACGGGTATTTTAGCCAACATGGGGATTTTTAACCAAATGGGGTATTTTTATCCAACAGGAGTATTTTTAACCAACAGGGTTTTTTGCCAACGGGGATTTTTCACTAACAGTGGGATTTTTCAATCAGAGGAAGATCAGAACAGGTCTCTATTGCCCCTTTTTTCCCACCTATCATTCTGTGTTACATCTTATCTGAAGAGTTTGAGCAGAAAACCTGTTTAGGGCTTATTTTCGGATTCTGAAATATCCTCTGCATGAAAGGGTTGACAAAATATTTCCGGCCGCCATTTTACCGCTAAATCCGATTCAAATTCAGTAAATTTAGTAAAACTGGTTTAAATTGACCTAAATCCAGTTTCGGCTGCCATCTAGAGGTCCTCGAGCGTGATAGGGGGATTTTTGTCTAAGCTCCCTTGGGGCTCCCTGGTTGACAGAGTTTGTGTAACTTTTACAAATCTTGCAGAAGCTTTGAATTTTCACAAATGCTATTCAGTTAAGGCCAGGGTTCGACAACCAAAACTTTTTAGTGGCATAGAGGAGGTATTTTCGGCTCGAGCTTAGGGGGAGGGGAGATTTCAAAACGAAAAATCATAAAAACGAAGCGCGGAGGTCATTTTATCCGCCATTTTGTCTTTAAATATCAGCAATAAACCCGATTAAAGCTTACTTTAATGCAATTAAGGCTAAATTAAACTATATTTAACCGAAATTAGAGCCATAAATGCAAAATTGAGGACAAAATGGCGGACTTCCGCTACGGCCGCCATTTTATCCCCTAACTGATCCCCCTGAGCTCTAACCAAAAAAATCCCCCTGAAATCGAAAAGATATCGCCTCGCTCCTCTCGCGAAGGGGGGAGGGCCTTGAACGCTTCGCGCTTTTGGACAACTTTTCCGGCACAGGGGGATTTTGTTAAAATGATTGGACTCTAATACACTCTATTATACTTTGAATGAATTATTGATTAATATTTTTTTAATGTACCTTGGTTGCTTTATTTTTTTTAGTCAAGTGACTAAACAAAATAATATTCATAGAAATCTATGGAATAACTAAAGATATTCTGTCTAAAAGACAAGAATAATGATAAGAATAATTTATGATTGATTCCCAAATTTTAAATATATGTATATTATTTATAAATCTATTGTTACTTTAAATTAATTTCAAGCATTTGTTTGTCAGCACACATATCAATGGGTGCTTTAGGGGACAGCTTTTATGAATACCTTTTGAAAGAATGGATACAATCGGGCGGTAAGGATATGGATGCGCGGCGAATGTGGGACGAAGCCATTGATGCCATTGAGAAGAATTTGGTTAAGAAGTCGAGTTCGGGTCTGACATATTTCGCGGAAATGAAATACGATAGACTGGAACACAAAATGGATCACTTGGCCTGTTTTGCCAGCGGTCTCATCGCACTCAGTGGTCAGTCTCTCGAACAGAAGCAAAAGCAACATTTCCTTGAATTAGGCGCCGAATTGGCCAATACTTGTCACGAGTCATATGATAGAACAGCCACTAAGATTGGTCCCGAGTCGTTCAGATTTAGTGAAAACATGGAAGCGATGGCTGTCAGGTCTGAAATCAAAGCTCTTTTAAATATTTCTGACATTTTGTTATACTTTTAGACCAAATGAAAAGTATTACATTCAGAGACCAGAAGTGATTGAGGGCTGGTTTTATATGTGGCGCGTCACACACGACAATAAATATAGGGACTGGGCCTGGAGTGCTACACAGGCTATATATAAATACTGTCGTACCGATAACGGCTATTCAGGAATTAAGAATGTTTACGACGTGAACAGTCCCAAAGATGACGTCCAGCAGAGTTTCCTTTTGGCCGAAACTCTCAAATATTTGTATCTAATTTTCTCGACCGACGATTTGGTTTCATTCGACGAATGGGTTTTCAACACTGAAGCCCATCCTCTGCCCATTTTGGGTAAAAACCCGGCTTATCCTAAGAAGTCTTCAGCGAAGAGCTAACCCCAATAATTGAATTGTCTGACAATTTATTTGAATCACTTGTTTGATGGACTCAATCAAATTGATTGCTTTTAATCTATATTAGATTCACTTTTAATTTAATTTAAACCCAATTTTAATTGAATTCAAATAAATTTTAACTCAGAATATAAAGAGAAGTACTGACAAAAAGGCGAAAGAGGAGAGGCGGGGCACAAAAGGGCACATATATTCAATTTGGTTAAATAATGTGATAAATACTGAATTGGAAATCAATTGAGAGAACAATTGAACTCATAATACAAATAATTAGTAATAATTTGACACTTTATTAGTTAGACTTCACTTACTGTACATTGGTTTGAATGTGTATTTTCTGTAAAAACTCTATTACTGTACAACTATTATGTGTTGAGAAGTGTATACAATTGTATCCAATCAATAATTATTAGACATTTTTGTTGATTTCGTTTATATTATGTGTTGTTGGCGTTCAGTTAATGTATGTTTTATTTGTCTCATCAGAACATTAGAGCAAAAGATGTTTTAATAACAATTTAGGAATTTATTAAAATCAGGTCTCATTTGTTGTTTTCTTAACAGTTAGTAATCGTAAAGACTTTTCGCATAAATCTATAAAAACTAAGTTATAATAGAATAAAATTGAAGTAAAGCTGCGAAGGATTACATCGCTGTTTGACTATTAATCGGACAAATCTTTCACTAAACCGTTGAATGGCTTAAAACTGAAACTGAGGATTGTTTGTAGAGTCGGCTCCGAATTGGAACTCATTATTTTCATCGACTCCGGGAGCGATAGCGGATTCTTCGTCTTCTGTGCCGAAGTACCGCTCAATGATTTCGAACGCCTTTTGATAGATCTCTACGTTTTCGTGCGATTGCAAGAACTCTATTTTGTCGAGTCCTACAACACATTCCCATTATAACAAATGCCACAAAAGATCAATAAAAGCACTTACCATAACATTCTTCTATTTTAACGGCGAACTCATTGACACCCGTCCCGTTGGGTGCTTTTGAGAGAACTTCTCCTAAACGCAGTATATTTTCGATACCATTGAGCGCCACCTGAATAATCTTCGGGTCCATTACCGTTAAGAGTTCACAAAGTGGTGGAATACATCCCTGGTCTACTAAATACTTGATCTGTTCGGGAGAACCCCCACTGGTGGCATTGGTGATGGCCCAGGCGGCCTCTTTGCGTGTCTTGAACTCAGCTCTGGAAAGGATTTCGATCAGAATCGGGAATATATTAGCGTTGATGACGGCCTGAATCTGTTGTTTGTTGCCGGCGGTGATGTTAGAGATGGTCCAACACGACTCTTTCCTAATCGACTCTTTCACGTAAGACAACAGATGCAGAAGACATGGCAATGCATTGCAGTTCAAAATCACTTGAGTTTGCATATCATCTCCGGTGACAATATTGCCGACGGCTCTCAACGCGGCCGACACTACGCTTTGATTTGAATGCATTAATAATTCGACTAAACGACGACAAACGCCCGCATCGATGACGGCTTGGATTTTCTCATTGGGTCCATCGCTAAGGTATGAGAGCGCCCAACACGCGTCGGCCAACACATCACTATCACTATGAAATAGAAGGCGCGACAAAACCGGTAAACACGGACTGACAGTATCGAACTTTGGCGGAGGGTTTTTGCCCCGACACAAGTTGGACAGCGCCCACACAGCGTTACGAGTCATTGATATTCGCGAGGATTTGCTGAGCAATCTATGGATCCACGAAAATCAATAATCAATAAAATGAGTCAACAAAATAAATGATGAGAACTGACTGAAGTAAAGGCATTAACGCGTTGTTACTCAACACATAATCGCGACATTCGGGCGAATCTCCGGCAATGTTTCCCAGAGCCCAAACCGCCTGTTCCTGTACGTCCTCGTGTGTTGACTCGAGCAGATGAATGAAAACGGGAACTGCACCGGCTTCTATCACCATTCGGGTCTGGAGGGAAGTGCCAGAAGCGACATTAGTGAGGGCCCAGGCTGCCTCGAATTGCAGCACTGAATTGTCGTCTCTGTGCAGGAATTCTACAAATCGCGGAACGATTCCCGTTTGTATCACCTCATCGATCGGTGGATTCGGTTCTGTCATCAAATATAAAAAAGTAAACCATTTATTTCTTAAACAAAAGAGAAATCGATTCAACAAACCTTTCGACAAAAGTTTCCTAAATTTTTGAGTAGCGATCAGTTGTTGTTCGACATCTTCGGTATAGAGAGCGGCGACCATCTCTTGAGTGATAACCTGAGAGACTGCAGTGGTGTCATCGGGTTGAGTGCCGGCGGGCCATTCGTCGCCACTTTGTGTAAGATTTCTGCGTTTGCATAACTCTGTTTCTCTCTTTTGTTTCCTCAATTGGACCCCTTCCTCTTCACGCCTTCGTCGCAACTCTTGTGCGTCGAGACCTGTATTTTTGTATCGATACCTATGAGCGCCTGCATTACCGGCGCCACCACCTGACGCACCGCTCGAAGACATCACAATTTGATTGGATTAATGATTACAACGAAGAGAACAAACAAAATACAAAATGAATTCAATGTTAAATCCTTTGATTAAACGAATTAATTATTGAAAGAATTGATCGATAATTGATTTAAATATGAAAATCGTATTCATTTAATAGCTTTTGAGTCAATATTTTACGAATAGATTGGACTTGACTTCAGTCAAACGTATTAAGTATTCAGTCATACAATTAACGCATTGAATGCGAAGGCATTGACTGATTGGCAAATGATTGCACTCTCAGACACTCATCCATTAGCCAACGCACTGCACATTACAACAGTAGAGAACACCACTCACACCACAGCCCTCTATTGATCGCAAGCAACATCTAATTCTATATACAATTCTCTGATACAAAAGCAAAAAACATATCAATTCTCTTATCTCGAGGTAAGTCTCAACCAATAAACTAATCAAATAAAGACAAATATTTATTTAAAGACCAAAATTACATTTATTTAGTTTTTTTTAATTTATAAACAATCGCTCAATGATTTTAGACATTATTCTGTCAAAAGTTAAATTCAAACCAAATCTAAATTCTTATAAACCAATTTACAACATTTGAACTTGATCATTCATCAGAATTTCTGATATAATTTCATTGAACCAATCATTTTTCAGTATATTTGGTCTGTAAGTGATCTATATATTTTCTATATCTTGGAATGAGTAACCGGGTGAGCATTTTGTCATTAAATTTAAAAATTGTTAAAAAAAAGTAATTTGTTTCAGAATAGAGTCGATAAACATTTGTTGAGTGATTTGAGAGTTCAGATCAAATGGATTGGACTCAATATAAAGCCGTCCTATTTGTGGGAAATCAGTTTCGGTGATTGCGATCATGTCATTGATATCTGCAATAAACATGATATCAATTTAAATGACCTCAAAGTTATTCAAATAAATGGAATATTATTCATAACAAAAATTGAATTCTTGTTAAAACATTTGAGTCGATTATTAGACAAATCGTTCGATGCATTCATTGATGTCTCGCCTGACCTCAAATCGCCTCAACTTTTGAATCGCCAACAAATCGAAGACAAAAAATCAATTTTAAGAAATATATTCAATGAATTGGAAATGAATTCAACAAAAAGTAAATTCAAATTGGAATCAATCAATGAATTGATAAATGACATGTGTATGATATGCGGTTCACTTTTGGGTTATCCAGTCATTTACTGCAACAACGATCCACAAAACGGCAATTGTTTATCATTTGAACCGTTGTTTCACTTTAATGTCCAAAACTACTCAATCGAAACAATATTTTCTTTTAGTTGTCCGCAAAAATATAGACATATATTTGATTTGGGAATACAATCCTGGTTTGAATCAATGAAGAACCGAACCGGAGCTCAAAATTTGACACTCAAAGAACAAATTAAAACATTGCCATTAGTTTTAACATAAATTTTAGATAAATTGTTTGTTTTCTAATATTTATATCAAATAATTATCGAAAGTATAAATTATTTAAATATAAACTCAAATAAAATTGAAATCAATTTTCATTTTCTTCTGACTCTTCGTTATAATCGGCGAAAATGACGTTTAAGTCGGGAACAGATTCTTCATTTGGTTCGTCATCGTCTTCGATGTCGATTCTGACTAAACCGGTGGCCAACGCGTAGCAAATCATTGCTACGGTTGCGAACAAACCCGACACAAAAATATCAGTCCATTTGTGCGGAAACTCATTTTTATCAGAATCTTCGCAATCAGTCTCTGAATTGGATGTCTTTGAATCACTTTCTTTAACGGTTGGAAAGTATTTCTTTAATATTCTGTTCACAAATTTAGTCAAATTGTCGCAGGATTTCAAGTGATTGTGAAGAATGCGATTATGTGTCGGCACTTTCAGAAGTGGCGCCAAATAACCGAAAACTAATGCATCGAAAGAACTCGGATTTTTGCCGAAGAAGTATTCGTCTTTTAGACGTTCCGACAGAAGAGTCAAACACTTCTGCGCCTCTCCTAAGATTGCATTTTCAATTATGGCATCACTATTATCGTTACTCAAGACCTGAGCACCAAATCGGGAACGAATTGTCTTTTCGGCAGCGGTTTTGTAGTGATTAGGTATAAAGTAGTTGGTCGGGAAGGGAAGTCGTTTTGCGTACCACCCTCTCATCAATTGAATATAGTTTTGTTGGTCGGCCCACAAAATGTAAAGCAATGCCGGCTCTAATTGAGACTTAAGAAGTGATTCGTATGCGAACACATCCGATAAGTCTTTAGCCGTTAGATTGAAATCTGCGCTATAGTTCTGTTCCTTGAGATGACTCACTAATTGTCTCAATTCGAAGATTTTGGTGGTTTTGTGAGAAAACGACGGCAAACGACTCCAAATCGGATTATTGGTCTCATTTGCTTTAATCGGAACTCCACTGAAACGACAAAATGCTAACATTTGAAGACATTTATAGTCTATTGAAGGCAGTCCCCAATCGCCCGACCAAATATTCAACTCGTATTTGACACTCATTATTTATTAAACAACTTTTATTATAGAATTAAAAAAACACTCAAATGATTGATTCATTCAATTGATTTAAGCTAAACACGTGATTCATTTCAGTAATGTTTGTAGAATTGATTCAAAGCTAAAACTTATAGAACACTACAAAAAGATTGCAGTATTTGTACGGATCTTTAAAAAATTGAATGACTTTTTTAAATAAAAATATACTTTCTTCATCATTAGGTATAATCGATTAATTATCGATTAAATACTAATTTATTAATTTTAAAACACATGCGTTTGCTTAAACAAATATGATATTTTTTTATTGAGCTGAAGTTACCTT
>JAQGAR010001108.1:0-10497 GCA_034697865.1 Oribatida sp.
AAAACCTAAGACAACACAAAAATCTAGATTCAAGTTTGCGAACGTAATATTGACCTCAAGAAAAGCACCACCACTTCAATAGAGTAATTTTGCCCGTGCTAGTTGGTGGTTTATTTCCTCTTACCGTCCAAACTTTGCAATCTCTCTCTCTCTCTCTCTCTCTCTCTCTCTCTCTCTCTCTCTCTCTCGCACTGATTGAAAGTGAACTTAAGATTGAATAATAAGCAGAGAATTGAGAAATAAATGATTTAACTGATTTTGAAGTGCGTCTAAACCTTTTGGTAAAAACCTGTTGCGGAAAGTGTAACACAAACTGTGTTAACATTGAAATTCAATTTCGGAATCGTAGAGATGTTTAACAACACTTTGAATATATTGAATACAATTTCCAAAAAACCTTTTCCCGATAAACAAACTTTTTAATTCGTTTTCCCCAAAATTGATTTAATTAAACTATGACGGAGTTCAACATGATCAATTTTGGTGTATGGCGTATAATTTGCAATATGTGTGCACAGATCAAAGCTGTGTGTGCGCGCTCGAGAGCAAGAGAGTGAGAGGTGACCCACTGGCCGACTAATTAAAATCACTTTCCCTTCTAACCTCATAACATAGATTTAAGGGATAGTAAAATAAAAGCGTTTATTTCAAACACATTATATACACTCACACACACTGTACTCAAATACGAGAACTACCAGTGCTTTCAGAATCTAGCAATTCCTTCACTGTATTTGAATTAAATGCGTGTTTCGTATGTAAACACACATTCAAACAGTTTTTCCTTTTAATAATTGATACAAATTTTGCGAATATTTTTTTAATCGAAAACACATTAAATACAGAAATCCGATCGTTTGATAGCGACTCTGAATAGAGTTTTATATTTTTTTGTATATCTATTGAAACCAATATTTTTTATGTTATTTCTGTTAACATACTTTGGTATTGAATGTAAACTAGGGGAAAAATAACTATTTTTCTCTCTACTCATTGTGTATGAAATGGTTTCACTTATTATTTTTCATTTCTCTGTTTTAGTTTTGTTTTTCATAATTAACTCTTTATTTGAGGAAAACTTTTAAAACAAATTCTGTTTAAGTCAGTCCCTCTGCAACCGCTCTGTCGGTCAATAAAAAGAGTATTTTGTCATAAATACAAGCTCATTTTTAATAAGTGAGACAAAAATTAAAATAACATGAATTTTTAATTAATTCTTCTTTTTATAACAAATTGAACTAAATTTAGTTTTTTTCGCAAAGTGTTTGCGTTTTAAGCAAACTATCGACTCATTCATAGAAATTGATCGAAAATTAGTGCCAAACACTGATATGAATAAAAGTTTTTGTTGTGAACCATAACATTTGGATCCAAAACATTCAACAAATAGTATGAATGAAATACTGTCTCTGAATCTTATTTAGGAAATTAGTGTAAATTAATATCAAAATTATCTGATTTTCAATGCGTTCTCACAGATCGACAGAAGTCCTAATTTTTTAGCACAAAATTTAATAATTTTCTCCTTTCATTACAACCAAAATGTTAGGCAACAGTTTTGGTGTAGATCTGTACTAAAAAACAGTTATACCATCCCTAACCCGTGCCAATACACTCACACAAATTAGAGAAAAGTTAGTCCGACTATTAACGCAAATTAAACTTTTTTCTTGCGATTGAACTTAAAAGCCTTTCCTTTTTCTTGTGAATAGAAATAATTTGTTAAACTTTCAAAACTATTGAGCAATACTGACATTAACATTAAGTGTTGGCTTATATTTTGCTTGTTTAGTCTTGGTATTGAATATGTGTGTACAGTATTTATTTGTATTTTATTACTTTGTCCTAATTTTTATGCCATTCTTTCAGAAGAAATTTTAAAACTTTTTCTTTTCATTTGATCCGTATTTCTATCAAACGTTTACTAATTAACGAAATAAAATCAAAACTGATTTAAAGTTCATTAATATCTAGGATTTTATATATAGATATAGACAGGTATACCCATATGTATGAGCGATTTGAAAATAAGGCAAAGTCTGGTGATTTTTTAACTCAACATTTTCATAACTGGTGTAGAAATCTATACCTTATTTGAACACTTCCTCTGAGCGCAGCATTTTTTTGGTGTACTCGGAGTTCATAATAATGAGTATTCTTTTCCGCTCCAGAATTCTAGAGAACCGATAGCTTTCTATCTCACAGTAGGCTCAGAGGGAAAAAGGAAAGACGAGTGTCGGGCATAACTCAACTGTTATGTATTAGCACAGTATGTGTGTGTGTAAAGGAAGTGCTGTAGAAAAAGGCATGAAAAAAATCGAGAAAAAACTTTGTTTAAAAATCACATTTTTTCTAAGAAATCTATAAATTGTATTCGATTCATATCTGAAATTTTCAATGGTAACTCAAATGAGCATGCTCCTACCGATCGAAGATAATTTTAGATAGTCTTGACCTTTATTTTTGGATACACACTAATGATTACTTTTGGTTTCCTATTCCCAAACTTGACTTTCCAAAGGTCTGGAGTCAGACTCTGGACTTATCATTGAAAATGTGTGTCCAGAAGGGAAGGAAAAATTTCCAGTTCTTAGTCTAACACTAGTTTTGGTCTCTTATGATATTAATGGTGTTTTCGTGAAACACATCTTTGGCTTAGTTCTGGAGTTTCCTTAAAAACAGTAATTCTTATGACTGTTTCATAAGTCGAGTTTCATATTCACAAAACTGATAGCAAGACTCGAAAGGGAGCCGACAGTTAGAATAGAGAGGACTGTGTAAAAAACTAGGTCACTAGGGTTTTCTCTGTTTCGATGGCCAAAAACAGTTGTGTTCCTTTCGCACCAGTCATTTCCCCTTTGCCTTTCAATAAGCATAATTTTGAATTTTTTGGTCTGTCTAGTCGTCCCCTTTGCACTCTATCCTCTCTCACACACATACTGTGGCCTCCATTCGCCCCTTTCAGACGAAAAATATTTCTTTTCTCCCCCAACAGTAAAGACTATGTCTGGGTCTTTGGGTTAACCTTTTTTTAACGGTGAACACAATTTTTTGAGTAGTAGTCAACACAATGCCTAAAAAGCAGGAAAAGAGTCTGAAAAATGATTTTTATGTCTGTTCCGTGGGTTAGGGGTAAGCATTAGTAGACCACTTATAGACCTGAACTCTTGCATACAATACCTCTTCTCCTATTCTGATCGGGAGTAATAATAATACACTATTACTACTTGTGTTCCCCAAAATAAATTTCTGGGTTCCCGTTATTCTCATTTTCGCCGTCAAAATACGATATAAATCAGTAAAAATACTTTTGAAAACATCTCTAATCTCTCCCTTTCGCGGAACATATCTTTTGTGTGTAAAAAGAGTTTTCCCCTAAAAAGATATGTTATGCGAAGGTTTTGTGATTTTGAACTCAATTTTACCCATTTTTTAAGGTTTTCCTCGAAAACTCCAGACTTGGTATTAATAATAACTTAATTCAATAGGAAATCTAAGGCAAGAAATCCCGAAATGTACACAATATTTGTGTTAACGTTTGAATACGAGTTGAGAAAAGTTTTTCCTATTTGTGTGAGAACTTGGCACTTCCAGCTAAAAGTATATTTCCCCTACGCATTAGTTGCTCAATATGCATGTTTTGGACTTTTCAGAAATGTTTTTCCTGTATTAGAAATTATAAATTGAAAGATTTCCCCGTAATTTAGTGTTTACTTTATTATTAATTAGTAAACAGAAATTCACTGTTTTTTTCACTGTTTAGAAACCAATCAGTTTTTTAGACAATTTTGGTTTCGAAGCGAATCTTCTCTCAAAGATTAAAAACTTGTTTTTCCCGATTATGTTAATTATAGACAAGTCTTTCCTTTTTTACTTAATAATTGCTAATAACTTATAGAGAGTTAAATCGAAAACTCATTTCTAATATAAATATTGTCGTCATTTCCTCGACGAAAAAACAGTGTATTTCCACAAATCACTGATATTTTCAATACAATATTTATTACATCGAATCCGTGAAATGATTAGTGCTTTTGCACTCACTATCACTATCTGAGGACAAAGTAATAAATTTGTTAACTAATAGTCGTTAATGAAAATCAATTTCTGATATGAAATTTCCCTAAACCTTAGCATTAATGTTATGAACGGAAAAAATTTATATGTTTTTCTCTTATCTCAATTAAAGCGATCTTTGCTCTGGCAAACATTGTCATGAAAGTTCAGGTTAGTTTAAGTCAGAGGAAAATTCTTAAAACTAGTCTAAAGGAAAATTTTGCACAAAATTCTTGAGAAGTTTTGTCAGAAAAATTGAACTAAAAAACAGAGTTCTTGGCTGAGAAGGGAGAGAGAGAGAGAGAGAGAGAGAGAGAGAGAGAGCTGTAATTTCTTTCTCTCTCTTTCCTATCGATCAGCGAAAAACTCGAACAAAAAGTCGACACAGAAGTGGGCTTCCAATTGAACACTGGTTCACAAGTGCTGTTCTCTACATATTTGGGTAGAATATGGCTGAAGGATAAGCTCAGGCAGAAAGAGAGAGAGATTGAGAGCAATATTGAGAAACACAGTAAAATTTACAACTGCTGGTTTTTGTCTCTGCTTGGCAATGGAATAATATGGAATGGTAGCTCAATCTGAATCATGTATAACACACTTATTTGAAATCTCATTCAATGGTAATTGTTATTTGAAAAAAAAGTTCAGGATTTTTATATTCAATTTTCTTTTGTGTTTAATATTTTCCTGCTTTGGAATTATTGCAAAACTTGACTGAGAGTTGAGTATTAGTCAGAGATTGTATTCACACAATTTTATTCTTATATTAAGGTTTAGATATAATGTTATTTAGTATTATATTTATTGAGTTCAGTTGCATTAGCGCAACACCAGTTCCAGCGCTGGTATTGGTGGCAGTTGTTGTTGGCCTTGGCGTACGTGTTCCGGTGCCATCGACCGTTCCAAGGATTGCCACCGAGATATCCACGCAAATGCTATGCTGTTCAGTGCAGTGCCAACACTAGTATCGATAGCAACTTTCCTTCTATTCCCTCTCTCTCCGTTCTCTGTGAAGCGGCGGCGCGCTGTCATTAACTATCGAAGGCCAACATTGAGCCCTAGTGCACAGCACATCCACTAGTGTTGAGCACTGGAAATACTGGGTTCGAGACCAGAATATTTAATATACTTTCTTAACATTGTATTTTGAAATACTATTCCCAAAGCCTCTGATGATTATTATCTGACAAACGAAACACATATAAAAAAAAATTTCATTTCGTACCTATTCTTATGAGAGAATGAAAGTTAATAAATGCTCTGCCATTATATCTGACCTTCCCTTCCATATACAGTATATGGCTTGTGATTTTTTTCCTCTATATTCATGAGGATTTTGAAATGTTTTTTTATTTAATATTATTGAGGCACCGACTAATTGCATGAGAAGAGACTCTCTCACACGGCGCTAGGAGCTAGATTAATTTCATTATTCATCCGTCGATTTGAAGTGTTATTTTAAATTGAATGTCAAATTAGTCAAATAATTGATCTTGATATTCATTAAAATGACTTATTGAATGATATCATGCCATTCATAAGCAAATATTATTTTAATTCTTAATCATGTTTTTTTGTGAAAACGATTAAGTATACTATTAGTGAACATTAATTTTATCTTTTCATTAATTTACTAAAACTTCCTAAAAATGAAAATAGCATTGAATCGAAAAATAGCGGAAAATATCTTCATTTATACCAACTATTTATCTATTTATCCATAGACTCTATATTTAAACAGAAGTCCTCGATATTAATCTAATTACCGTATTTGACATTCAAAAGATCTGCACTCAAAGAATAT
Source organism: Oribatida sp. (assembly GCA_034697865.1). NCBI lineage: Eukaryota > Metazoa > Arthropoda > Arachnida > Sarcoptiformes > Oribatida sp. The sequence goes on from JAQGAR010001108.1 coordinate 5,861, forward strand.
CCAGTAGTTTCTCATTAATTGTGATTATAATAAACAAGATTAATGTAAATGGAGGAATGTTTATTCAATGGCGAACTTGCTAAGTTAATACAATTAAATAATTGTGACATACATTAAATAATGAATGAGCACAATTACTATTGTTCCTGATGTATTTCCTAATGTATGGTGTCCTCAATACTCTTATCCACAAAGAGTTTAGATAAAGACTTTTACATTTATATTCTCCAAAATTCATAGAAAGATAAGTAAAACAATCGGTAGTGAGAGTCGAATACAAGGATCGTATATATATGGTATATATACGGTATATATTCTGTGCTATGGCTGAGCATATTCTGTGCTCTTACAGCACAATTATAGATCCGAAAAAATGTACTAACCTTGAATAGATCGCTACAAAGTCAATGGTACATTCACCCACTGACATTGAAACAGAGCAACGCACATCAGCAGCAGCACATCATGCGCGCCTCCATGGCAACCATGGTGCAATTATATCTCTTATTAGATTTCCTGTTACAGTGAAAGCTTTATTATGTCACTTTTGGCTCGTATTTTATTTTTATACCCAAACCATTGATTTTCGACTGTCGGGAAGTTTGATATCATTCCTAAACTACCTTTAATGTGATCGATAGGCGCATCATAGCTCTCCCTATTTGCCAATTCACAACTCGTTCCCCTTTCCCTTCAGTTGAAAAAATACTAAAATTATATCACAAACGAGAGAAATATTTGTTGAAAAATTCCCAAAACTTGACACTAATTAAGGCCCTGAATAAGGGTTTACATAAATTAACTCATTTGACATTCACTCAAACAAAGAAATTTCAGACAAAACTCAGACGATTCTCATCACTGAATTATTTTTATACAAATGCACAGTAAATTGCATAATTGGACAAATAGGGTATGGTTTCAGGCACTGCTTTCCTTCTTGAACTAGCCTAGCAGTAAATTGGAGCCAATTTTTTATGAGTGAGATTGAAAATTGATCATTTTAGTGTTTCCTCTCTCCCATTTCCTTTCTGGTCATTTTAATTTCCAAGTCATTAAATAAGTTGTTTTAAATTTATGGACAGAAAATTTTGTGACACTTTTGTCATTGAATTTGTAATTGAATGCAATTGTGTGGATGTGTTAGTGTCCTATGGTTTTGTACGGCTGTCCCCAGTTTTAGACGCGCTGTAACGGAGTGTTGACTCTCATAAAGACAACTAAAATATCATTGAATATCAATGACAACTGCGATACTTCTTTCTGGTGTTCCTCTTTTTCTAGTCTACTTTAGCACCGTTAGTGTCGTTTCGAGGTCAGTAGGACGATAGAGGGTGAGAGGGGGCCATACAGTGTTCCTCTGACACTCAATTGCACTGTTATATGCCATTAGCTTCGATTCTGTGTGTATAGCAATCAGTGGCCAAAACATCTGCGCTTTTCTGTGCCGAAGAGCGCATACAAAAACTTTCTCTTTTTTTCAAACGTCTGTCTCTTACACTGATGAGAACATTAAGGTCTATGTATGTCAGCCCCCACTTCGGTCATCCCTTACTTTCCCCATCGCATCTACGAATACTGTATATATATAATGATTCTGATGTCTGAATATCGAAATGTATGCTATTCTACACATGAATACAATGTGTGAGCAATAGATTTGTGCTCGCATTCAAAAACCACTGACTGTCCCCTCTCTCTTGTTCTCCTCCACAACCACTACTACTCCAGTGCCCTGAGCCTTATTAATAGTACAGAGCGACGAAAAAGCACCACTACTTCCGAGTGTTGGCCCCAAAATTTTTTGCCTTTCATTGTCGACCGTTACTACTGAATGGAAATACTATTTGAATGAATCAATTTGAACGATAGGGTAGAGAAGAACCGTACGATTTTGGAGGACATACACACTATTATTCTTATTTCCCGATTGAACCAAATTCTAAATCCTTTTGAAACAATTTTTTGGTCCACTTTTTCCTCTCCACATTCTGTCTGTATTTCCCCAACACTTTGTGTGACAAACTCTTTTTGCCCGCAAATACCGTATGAGTGGAGTCGGAGTCCTATTTATAACAATTTTTTTCTTCTGCCCTTTACTTGTATTGAAGTGCTGAGCAAAACCCACTTTCCTTTGAAGACATAAGTGAGCGGTGCTTTTAAATACTTGGTTCCATTTATATACAAAATATTATATTCACGACTACTTATGGTTGTATCCGATGACAAATCGAGTCTCCCTTTCAATACCTTTCTCTTTGATGAATATCTGTCTTTTTCTGTTTTATCCTTTTTGCTGGCTTTTCATAAGCGAAAAGATTAAGTACAGTGTCTTTGCCATTCCTAATACACTGATGAGTCTGGAAAAAGTGGGTAACAATAGAAGGGAAATACATCGGAAAAAAGTATCTCATTTATTACTGACAAAGAAAAAGACCGAAATTTAAGTCTTTTCTCTACTCTTGACATTAATTTTATTTGAATCAGACTTTTGTCAAAAGAGTCACAAATGAAAAAACAGAGGAAATCAAAACAAAAAGCGATTCAATTGATTTTCCTTACGTTTGAAAACTTTTTATTTATCTTAAGTGGAAGTCCTCTGAAATTATTAGTCTGTAATCCAAACAAAAGATTCACTTTTTATTTCTTTTCTTTATTTCCATATTTTAAACAATATTTGGTTTTTTACAGTCGATGGTTGTGAACCGGGAGCGCCACCGCAAACAAACGGCTCGAGTCATCATCACCAACAAAACACAACCCCATCTCAAACCGCCAGTCCAACCCAGTCGGTGACCAATGGCGTCAACGGCAGTGGTGGACAACAGAATGGGCCCACGACAACCCTTTTACAGAATATCCTGCAACAGAACAGGACGGCCGCAAACGGCAACATATACTCTCTTCAAAGACAACCACAATTGGCCACAACAACGACGACGTCGCCGTTACCGCCATCGCCGGCCGACTCCGGGGTCAGCGACGTGGACTCGCACTACAGTTCCAATGATGAACAGCACCAGATGAGTCAATACGGATATTTCTATGGCGCTCAGCGACAACCATGTAAGCGCCACTTCTATTCTAATCAAATTTATTCTGAGCCATGCATTACGCGGGTAAATGAGCAAGCGTAATCTTAATTGTAAAGCTCGAGCATTAAATCCGAGCAGATTTTGTTTAATGCATTTAATTCAAAGGCAGTGCGAAAAATGCAATCGACAGAGCCGTCTGTCTTCTAACTCGACACTCGAGTTATGTGGAAAAACATATTTTTTTAGGTCAGTCCGAGTAAACACCTACGCCATACTCGAGTGTATGCCATCTCTCTCTCTCCCTCGACACCAGGAATTTCTCCTCCGCTTTGCATATACGAGTTGCCATTCTTTTGAAGATTTGTTGTTATTTAGTAGATTCGGTCAGTGGGCCCACTCTTTAGATGCAGGTTCCTGTGCAGCACTCAAAAACGCCACAACCCATAGCCTGACCGACAAAACAACAACAACAACAGCCTATTAGAGGAGTCTATCCTATCGAATGGTCTATCGCTTAGCTAAGAGTAGGACAATGGTGTTGAGGGTGTTATTGCATGTGATCTGATCGGTGGGCCCTTCAAATCGATTGCGACATTTTATTGTCGACACATATTTACTATAATGTAATAAAAGCATAACTTTTCTTATGAATGCAGTAAACATGTCTGCGAAAGGCCTACTGAACTGGCCTTTCGTACGACATATGCTGAGCGAAAGGCCTGCATCTCGTTTTGCAACAGTCATTAGAAATGCAAAGATGTGTTTACGTAAAATCTTAGCAAAAAAGCAAAATTGTTATGCATTTTGTCGGATATTATTGTGTTTGTGAATGGTCTTGGTCTTTGCAATCGATTTGACCATCAATTCTTATGCTGTTTATGAGTGAAAAGCGAAAACAGGCAGAAAAGGTGCACAACTCCCACAACAAATGCCTGATATATTTATATAACTTTTATATTATATGAATGTCTGTCCAAAAGTAGGAGAAATCTGTTACGCTTTCTAATAGTATGAGTAAACAGGATATGAAATGTCTTCAAGCAGTTGTCACTTATGTTTAGGCGCACAGAATATCATTTCATATTTGGGTTCACATTTGCGACAATTGTTCTCATAGTTTATCTAATTATGGATCTGATATGAAGTCTACAATTTTATGCGATTTTCAGTTTTAATTATTTGCCTTCAATTGCAAAACAACGACAAACAATTGTTTGACATATTTTTTAAATAAAGTTATTTATAATTTAATTAAACCCTGTTTTTAGAGTACAATCAAAAGCATATTCTGTTCGCAAATAACGAGAAAAATGAGTCCTCATTACAGCAGTCATTAGTAAAATTAAAGCATTTAAAAGCAAAGCTGGGCTTCTGTTTAATTTGTTTTCAACCAAATAAATTCAGTTCAATGCTAATAGAGGCCATTGTGCCAAACAGTGGGCCCCCTTTTTGCCCTAACCTTTCGAAATACTAATTTCTAAATAATATCTAATTAATTGCATTCATTTTCCAGACATTTGTTTTCTTTAAGAAGAGTTTGAAAATAAGGAAAAATATTTGTTATTTTCAAACAGAAACAGAAAATAAAAGGCAACGAAAGAG
>JAQGAR010001109.1:0-10495 GCA_034697865.1 Oribatida sp.
TCACTGATAATATAACCTATGGATGTGTGAGGACGAGAATTGAATTATCAATGCAAACACGACGAGCAATAACTATAATCTTGATATATTTATAATAAGCTGTAATATTTATATTTTGAGCGAATTTTAGTGTCATTCAAAGTACACTACAATCGAGACGTTAGGTTCACTTGTTTTCCGCGTTTTAATTACAACATATCTTTGGGAAAACCGATCGCAAAACACGTATTGAGTGCCAAAAACACACGTGTGGTCTGAATACAGTCTAAGTTATGTTTATGTAATAGTCATAGGGCACAGGTAGTCGTAGAATTGTGTGACTCATAGCTAAACCCCATTGAAATACCCTTTTTCTCGGCAATAGCCCGCATCGATATAGTCCTTACTCATAAACTTTCAATTAAATATTGGTTCCATATATATATAATTAGTTATATACATATATTTCACCCTGTAGATAGCCTGCGGACTATTAACCGGAGAAAAGGGTATTGATTTTAAATTCAAAAAATATATGTTTTCATGTTAAATTAAAATAAATCGGATCTGAAACTAATCTTTCGGATGGAATCCAATAATTATTAGATTAAAAATAAATCTTTATTTTAATTAAAAGCAAAATAATTGACTTTCTTTCGGACGTATATTAAAATCGATTGAATAAAAAACTTTGAAATAAAACTCAAATAATTGGCATTTGTTTCATGAATTCTCACACTTTATATATAAAATATATAAACTTATATATCGATTGTATGTCTCATATAGTGGTCATAGAAATTATAGAAATTATAAAAATTAAATTAAATTCATTTTAAACACCGGATTCCACACATAGTCTCAAGATTTAGTCAGAAGAATAGTCGAGTAAAACGTATAATACATGATTATAATATATAGATTTATATATATTAAAAGGAAAGCGCAAAATAAAAGTGTAATTAATTATTATTTATATAAAAGTAGAGGACATTAGAAGAGAGGCTGAAATATGGTTTCAAAACATAAAACATTACTCTATAGTCCGACTATAGACGGGAAAATAGGGTAATGATAACCGGAAAACACTTTTCAATCAATGGTTGCAAATATTGAATAAAAAAAAACTTATAATTAATAAAAGCGATTAAAACTTAACAAATAAAATGAAAAGCAAAGAGTCTTTTGTCTCCGAATCTATTAAAACACAAAAAACATTATTTAAAACATAAAAATCTATTTTTACTATTTTTTACATAAACTGAACAAAAAAGTTGGGCCATGTCTTAAGCGACCTTGGTGACCTTGCGACCGCGCAACCTTTTTGCTTAAACCTAAAGTGCCAAGCTCGCTTAAGATACGCCCCAATCAAATATATCAATCAACTTTTCGCTCACTATAAGAATGGTAGGACTCAATGGATGCGATTTGGAGACAAAAACCCATTTTGCAGTTCGTAATGAATTATGAATTCCTTAATAAAACGTCTAAACTCTGGTTCTCTACTAATAGTTGCACTTATTGTCAATCGATTCAATAGTTTTTGTCGTTTAAATCAAATGTCGATTAAAAATAAAATTCTTGGAAAATAATTGTCAGCAAACATCAAACCGTTGGTCACGTGGTGGGGGGCTGTGGGCTGCGTAGGGGGCGCGCTCAGTGCACCCACGAGCGACTGGACGGCGCGTTGGTCATCGTAGAGCTGTGCGCCACCGATGTCTGCCCACCATTTGAGCCGTGGTGGCCATGGTGGCCGTGATGACCGTGGTGCATTGGGTCGAAGTTGAAGTCGAGGCTGCCCTCCACCGACAGCTCGTGTCTGATAACTGAGTCGACGTCGCACTCGAGGCCGCCCTGCAGCGAGTCAAAGTTGAGGTCCAGGTCATTTGGCAATGGATTGTTCAGTGATAGGAGGTGGCCCATCACTTGGCTGGCGGTCGTGCCCAGTGACGTCACCGATGAGCTTGTGGTGATGGGCACTGGGGTCAGCGCCAGACACGATGAGTCGCGTGCTTTGTGTGCAGACAGTGTCCGTAACAGTGCCTCAGATGATGGATGACAATAAGCTCCTGAAGAATATCAATCGAAACCATTAGAAATCCATTTATAATACTATTTAATAGTTTTTTAATAGGATTTGTGCAGAGAATCGCTTTTTAGGCAATTCCAGGGTCACCAAGGAGGGGGTAATCGGAAAATCCCCCTGAGCTAAGAAAATGGCAAAACAACCCTCAGAGCTCGAAAAAAAACCTCCTGAGCTTGAGCCGACAACCCCCTCCCCCTGAAACTGGACAGCTTGGTGACGCCTGGCCAAATATATACAAAGGTATCGCTTGTAGGAATTCTATACAAAACCCATCGTTTAAATATCGTTTATATCAGGGATGGCCAAATTCTGAAGCTCTAGGAGTGGGTCTAAGGTATGTGTTTAGGTTTTTTAACTCTAGGTGAGCGTTCGGGCTAACCCCCTTGACCATCCCTGGGTTTACATCGAAAAATTGTATTGAATTACAATTGCTATCAATCGATACAATAAATGGAGTTATGAATAATGAACGCCAGATATGAATGACTAGTGCTTTAAATGCTTGGCTTTTGTGGGCGCGAGTCTTATGGTGGGCGCTCTGACAGGCCTTTAAAAATTGTCACAATTGCCTTTGAAGGACAGCATGACGTTCCCAATGTGTCCTTCGGACGGAATTACTGCACAAAATATGACTTTCAACAAAACGACTGCTTATATTCTGTCCAATAATTTGCTGTATTTATAAAATAACTGAAGGTTTGCGCACAAGTTTTTGACCTTTTGTTTCTCAAGAATAGCCGACACAACGTTCCTTAAGTCATGTGCGGTCTGAAGGTTAAGGTCGGGGAACAGGAGATTACTTAACACTGAGCTGATGGACGCATAGCCTCTGGGGAATAGCCTTTATTAACGATTCCATAGTTAAGAGTCTATTTATTCGCGTTTCAGTCGTGAATAGGAGTGACCTCTTATATAACGTCTACAGAAATAGGCATTCCTGAGCTCTCGGCTCTAAATTTAGCACAGGTCTGAGGCACAGGGTTTGCACAGGGATTGAGTTGTGATAAACAATAACCAAATGTTTAAAAGTTTCGCTTAAATTCATTGATTAGTTTTGCAATTATTCTGTGCTTTGGGGTTATATAGCGAGGGGACTGACCTCTGTTTTGGGCAGTTGTGGTCTGGACTGGATGCTGATGTTGTGGCGAATAGTTGGACGTCGAGACGGCCACCAATGTGTCCATACTCTGACTCGGGGAGAGAACCGGCGACAAACTGGTCAGACTGTACGAGCCGTTGGTGCCGATCACGTCAGTGGCCAACAGTCGGGACGGACTTCGCGCGCCGCCGCCGCTGACATTGTTGAGCGCTGTCAGTGTGGTGGCGCCAGTCTCACTGGGAGGTTGTGTCTGATAGAAGGGGTCCGCGCCGTTCACACTGCCGCCGGTGTTTCGTGTGCTGTTGTTATTGAAGCCTTGGAGCGGCCCGAAGCTGCTCAGGTTGTACTGGTTGTTCAACTGGACGAGGGAGCCCGCCGGTGACAACTGGCCAGTGGGCGAGGTCTTATTCACGCCGAGGAAGGCGTTATTTCCGCCCAACTTCATCGTGTTGGCCATCTCTACCAACTGTTCCGTACTGTACTGATCCACTTCGTTAATGTTGCCGCTGTAGAGGCGGCCCATGTCGCTGCTCCAGCCGGCCAGAGGTGATAGCGGCGGGACCTACAGGAGCGGCACAAGTCGTGTTACAAATCAGTAAACAAATTCTTTGATTAGTCTGAGCTTTGAGTTTATTTATTGAGATCTGATTTACATTCTAATTAATCAGTGGTTTCCCTATCAAATCATTGGGAACTACAGGTTAAGTCTGTCCCTAAGTCTGTCCCCAATGTATGTGTTTTCGGTCTGTTCTGACACTTTATATAAACATTTTTATGCTTTACTTTAATTTTATGCAAATTTCAATGAAAACTATTGTTTGGCATAAAATCAAATATTTATGTCTTAAGACGTGATCTGATAGGAGAGGGAGGGATAGGAGTGTCGTCTTATCTGTACTCACTTGGCTGTCGTGCATGTCGTTATCGACTGCAGGAATCGGGGATAGTCTGCCACAAGAGCTGGCGTTCGAGGAGGCGCGAGGTCTGAACTCTGGACTTAGTTGAAAGGTGTGATGAAGGGGTGAGTCGGGAAACATGTCCAGACCCTCGGAGACCGACGAGCTGGGACTGGGTGTGGTCTGGTCGACACTCAAGCCGTTCTTGAGGGCTTCGATCTTCTTCTTGACCCGGCCCCTCTTCTTCTCGTACTTCTGCGTCTCCATACTGGTGGCCCGGCGTCGAGCGGCCTTCCCTGGCTTGGCATCCGGATTGATCATCCACCAGGAGCTCTTGCCGGTGCCCTCATTTTGAACTCTCATAAAACGGTTATGAAGTGATAGGTTGTGCCGAATGGAGTTCTGGAAAAGCAATTAAAAGGATTTTTAGTGGAATTCCTACCAAAAACTCTTCATAAGTGCTATGAGTTAATGATTGGAACAGATATCCGCTCCGAAGGAATGGGTCTATATATCAATAAGTCAGTCATCAGAAGAGGAGGAGTAGGAAAAGGACTGTCGTCTGGCACTAGTCGGCTACCAATTATGCCGTTTCGCACATTTGAGAAGTGCTACCAAAAGTGCACTAAAATTAGAATCTGATGAACAGCACATCAGAACAGCACAAATATATATTTGACGTGATTTATACCGCAAGAGCTTTGGATTTAATCGAGCGAAAAAAGTGAATTTAGATAAAATGGAAGGACAGTTGTGTCAGCACAAGTGCACAGCCATTAGCGCTCCGACAACGCTATTATGTCAGATATTAAGCCATAGATTAACTGATTTTTAGCTTAAATCAGGGGTCGACAAGCTTTTCGATATCAGGGAATAGAGGGGGGGGGGTTGCTCGAACCCAGGGATTGTATGAGGAGTGAGGGGAACACACAAAAGTCACTATAAAAATGGCGAAAAACTCCCCAAAAAAGGGGGAAAACTCTAAGAAAATCGGAATATTTTGCTATTTTTTCAAACGGGGTTTTCGATTACCCCCTTGACCACCCCGGGCTTAAACATTGGATTCAGTGATAAATGTATTGAATGTCTGAGACATGAATATAATGACCGCTAATATCGAGACTCATAGATAATATTGAATATAAAGTATAGATTTTAGTGAATGTTTAACATTTTGATTACATATTTTTGTGTTAGATAAATAGCAAAAGTTTGCTTGATAACTTATGATAAGAGATAAGGGCGGCCGAATCGTCGGTTCCCATAATTTATATCATTTTATTTAATGAATAAAAATGGACTACAATTTCAATACTAGTGTTAACTCTGATATTACAAGTCTTTTAGACGCAATACTAATGAGATTTAGTGTATCAGGAATTCAAGTGCAGAGGAAGGCTGTGCGAGGACTGACAGACAGACACATATATGAGAGGAAAGAGAGAGAACCGACATTAGGGTCATTCCAATAGCAATGATGGACGACTCTCTCTCTCTCTCTCTCTCTCTCTCTCTCTCTCTCTCTGCCTATCCTTCATGTGTCTAAAAGTACATTAGTTAGAAAGGGGGCTAACCATTAATAAGGATGTGTGTGTATGTGTGTGATGTGCTATGTCTGTGCCTCCCGACTCCCCACTGACTTTGAAAACTGCTTCACACTATTCCAGTGCTCATACATAAGAATTGGCAAAAACGTTGAGCAAAGAGAAGAGGAATTCCTAAAAGCATTTCATCATTAAAATGAGTGGCAATCGATTGGATATAATGGCCAATAGTTTCTTATTCTGTTCACTCCATTGTGGGGAACGACTCAAAAGAATGCCTACAAATGTCTCACAAATTAGAAGTCAAAGAGAGTCACAAAATGAGAAATTATTCGTCAGTTTATACTGAATTCAAAGATCAATTTACAGACAATACCTTGCTCAATCAAGTTTAACAATAAACTGTTGAGTTAATTAAATTCATATCCATTATGGTGAAACTTTGAGGGGATGGGTAAAGCACCGTCGTTTCGCAATGGTTGCGCAAATTAAGTTTTAAATAACTTTTATCTCAAAACTTGTTTTGCATTCATTCAAAAAATCGATAAATAATATTTACAGCAAATGAGCAAAGATTCAAATCGATAACACCCTTGGAAAGCTAAAAATACATTTATCTATGTAGAGTAGTGAATTAGCAGGTGAATAAATATTTAAAATTATTCATTGGTGGCTTTGAAGTACATGTACAGTTTGACCCTTATTCAATATTGATATTATCATGATCAATACCAGTACTGAATCTTTATGTTGCAATTCAAAATAGCTTGCACTTTTACAAAACAAATGAAATATTGCTTAACATTTGCGTCCTTATGATGTAAACAAGGTCATCATTATAAATGTAAAGTTTAATTAATGCTAATAAACGCTTAAATTAAATTTTAATTAATTAAGATGAAATTCAGAATTAATTTTTGCATTTAATTAAACGGAAATCCCTTCAATAAAAATGATAATTTATTTCCTCTTATTTGATGATTACATAATATCCATAACACACAAGAATATAATTTCCACAATGGTGCTTTGATACTGTGCCTTATATCAATATTAAATAAAGGACATAGGGTAGTACTAAACAGCTTTTACTCTAATGGCTATTTCGCACCAAAACTGATCGATAATTGATTGGAAACTCACAAAAAAATATATAATTTGATTATAAAATAGACTCTTCTTTTCAAACAATTACGTAAATTGAATGAAATGAACCAGAATTTCGGTCTTCGAGAGACAGAATGTAATCATTGTTTCATTAGTGGTATTCATAGTAATTACATAACACACACGACTACAGAGGGGTTGAGAGCATATCGATTGGACATCGAATAAGATTTCTTAATGTCCAGTGGGAGGCCAGGGCTAAAAGGAGCGCCAGGTCCACGAATATGAGAGTAATGAAGACAATCCACGCGATACTAACATTGAAACCGACAGACATACAGACCGTAACGACAGTAATACAAAAAGGATTGCAAAGGAAATAATGATCAGAATTAAAAGCACAGAATAGCGATGGAGAGAGTCTGAGCCGGTGATGGAGTGCTCGAAGCGAACGGTCAATAATTTTATTTCGCAAATAAATCAATTTCTCGCCAACTGATCGAATTTGAGGCCTTCCCTGAGTTGCATCTCATATGGATTTTTAGTTAAAGGAAAGACCGGTATTAATGGCAAAGGGCGGTGTGTGCTGTGCGATGCGAGACAGACTGAGAATATCCCTTACGGTATATAATGTTTAATCTGAAGCACAGACACGAGAGCACTGTCTATAACACTGAAACACATTAGAGCTGAACATATGAAAAGAGTAGTGCGAAGGGAAAGGCATCCAATATATAAACACAGCTAACGATAGCACTGAAAGATGACGAGCATTTGGTTTTTGCTAGATATTCATCGCAAGGAGAGTCGCCAAGCGCACTTTCCAGACAATTGAGGAAACACCTAACATTATCTCATTCAGAAAACCGACCTGGTCACATTAGCCACTTCCCATGTTGATTATATCTAACCATTAATACCAGTGAGGAATGGTTTGCCAATAATTTGAATTTTAAGCAGTAATTAGGCGTGGATTTGGTGGCGATCCCCACCACTGGTCGTGATTGAGAGAACGGCTCAACACAACGTTCAATATTAAAGGGCAGAGCAGTGAACAGTGCGAATAAATCGAGAAAATATTGGCGGTGTCTCTAAAACTAACGGCAAGAGTACTGTTGTATAAGCAGGAGTTGCCAAGCTCAGCCATCTCACCAGGGTATCTTTCTGCTCAAGCTCAGGGGAGATGTAGGGTTTGTCACCATAAAAACCTCCTAAAATTTCTGCCTCCCCTTTGCTATGAGAAGGGGCTTGAGGGTTTCACGCTCAGGGAGGATTCTGTCTAATTTCTCCACCTTGGCCACCCCAGTGTATAAGTAATTGTAAGCAAATATCGCGTAAGGCTATGAAAATCGCAAAAATTCTTTGGGAATCAATAGCTCAGAACCAGGCGTTGAGACCCCGGTATACTCAGGCTGAGTAACTCAGCTCAGCATAAGTGGCTCGACTGGCAGTCGTGCCTCACCTGTACTTTTTATTTATTGTTAAAGACTATCAATTTTTTGCTCGATTTTTTTGGGTTCACTCGAGAGAGAGAGGACTCAATCTCTCGACAAAAGAACAGCACATAATATATATCTATGAGTATATAAGATCTATGAGTATATCATATGATAATAATCTGCTTTAATCGTCTTTAAAGGCCGGAAAACTTTGCGAAGTTCTTAAGGAAGAAAACAGTCTTCGCCTCCAAAATAATAATCATCGCTAAGGAGAGGCTATAAGTGGTGTTCACTGCTATGTCAGTGCAATGAAGATATTGAAGAACTGTCTAATAAATCAATATTAGCAGAATTGAACTAGATCTAGGTTAAATTAATTACAAGAATGTAATGCTTGAGAAAAGAGCGAGAATTTAGACATAAACCTGAAGATCAATAGACAGGGAATTAATGCGAAGTGACTGAAGTCCGCGAAAGTGGATAAATTGGTGGATCGCAAATTGATCCTGGCACATGAATAGAATGAGTAAGTAATGTTTGAGTAGAGAAATATCGGCAAAAATCTTATTTATTTTACAACAAAAATCCAATTTTCGAAGCAATGAATTCTTGTTTAAAAGTTGAACGAAAAGATTAGGACTCGACTCAAGAATGCATTTATGAATTGCACACACAATGTATGCCTGGATTACACGCCGAGTCGATTCAGGGCCCGATAAAAGCCGACACTTGTGTGCGCACCCATAGAGAGCCACAGATAGAAAGCACACAGTTATCAACCCTGAGCCCAAAATCAACGGTACAGAATACATTCACGTTTTGCTGCCAATTGCTATAAGGAGTTAAAGGCACTGCCAAAAAAATCTACTAATGCAGAGGAACGGTAGGGCCAAGAAGTGTAAAGACAGGGATCAAAGTTGAACGACATTCTGGAAGGCCATCAAAGCAATACTGATAATCTCATTTTGGAGTTGAACTCAACTCTACTCAACCAAACCTTTTCCCATATCATAGCGTATATCACAAATACAATCGACACAATCCTAATCGTACAGATCTCGAACGCAACGGTCCTCTCTCTCTCCCTCTCTCTCAGGCTATCCCTGGCTCTCCCTTTCTCTCAAGTTTTCACTCATCTCTTATTTCAAATTAAAAGTTTACTCAAACATAACAATAAAACATATTTCAATACTTTTTGCTCTTTTAAAATATGAAGAGCGGAGAGTACTGTCCCAAATGTGTACCGAAGGGACCGGCGGGAGTGCACTCACACCGTTTACGACAGCACTGACCGGAAATCAGTAGACATTATTTTGAGAAAAAGAGTCCAAAAAAATAGAGTTCTGGAAGAGAGAGGTTACAGAAATCATAATCTTTCGATGCGATCCCTTTCCTGCCTATTGTCAGCACAGAATCGAGTCAATCGAGTCATCCACACATGCACTCAATGCAAAGGGGGGAACGGGAGAAGAAATTACTTTCAATCAGAGGACTGGCAGTACTTTTTTTTCACTCAGCTCTCAAATTCATTGGCAAAAAAGGTTCAGCACTTTTATTTCACAGTTAGCGCCGAATGCAATGACCCCTTAGTGGCAAACCCCTCGCTCAAGGAGCTAGGGCACTCGAGAGGCATAGCGCTAACCAAATATCCTTGACCTTCGCCTGAGCTAAAAGAGGTTTCTCTCATTGGAACCGCAATTTGGGTACAGAGAGAGTGTCGGAGCAAATCTATCAATACTTTTATGAGCGATGATTGTATAGAATGCATAGAATCTATGGCTGGATGTATAGATTGATTTGTCCCAATGTGTTGGTGCTGGCCGCTCAGCCCTAAAATCAAATATCGCTCAGAATATAATGCAAGAGTAGAAACAGAGATGAGAAACATTGGAGGAAATGAAGAGCACATCGGCTTCAAAAAGGAAATGGGAGAACATCTCTCACTCATACAACAATCAAACTGCACTGGATTAGGAGAGGGACCCACTGAGACAGAGCTAACTACCAGTTTGCTGAAGAGTGGAGTGGAAAGACGTATATGACTGTATATAACTGGGAATTATATGCATATATCAAAACTACTAATAACTGTAATTTGATGCCAAATGTAATATTCCAGTTCCTTAGAGGAGCTGCCTGTCCTCTACTGCACATCAAATATGTATGGCTGTGCGCTGTGCTGTGGGATCAGCTTTGTTGGACAGCCCACGGCTTCGGAGAAGCAGTGGATTAGAAGAAATTCAAATTTAATTTAATAAGACTTTCAAAGACGTAGAGATCGAAAACATGATTATTATTCAATGCTGGGGTCACCAAGGGGTAAACCCATTACCACTAGGAACCTC
>JAQGAR010001110.1:0-10495 GCA_034697865.1 Oribatida sp.
CATAAGAGCAACACATAGGCATCTAATCTATTCAAACACAGCCTAATATCTCAAGTGATCACTAGTTCGCAGCCTATGATCGACACGATCTTAACCCCTATTACCCGAAGACTATATGCCGGTCCACTTTCCAGAAGCATTGAAATGAGTGTTTCTAATGCCTTACTATTGATTGCAAAGCATTGCATTGAATCGAAAAAATGCTTTTAAAGTAAATTCAGTTTTTTATGAACTGAAAAAACATTCTTTGCTTATATCCAGTGATATGAAGTGCACACCATATTAGAGAATAATGTTTGCAAACACTGTTGGAGAGCACATCCTTAGTGGACATCATAATCATCATCATATGCTGTGTCACGAATGGGAGTAGAGG
Source organism: Oribatida sp. (assembly GCA_034697865.1). Classification (NCBI taxonomy): domain Eukaryota; kingdom Metazoa; phylum Arthropoda; class Arachnida; order Sarcoptiformes; species Oribatida sp. The sequence continues at coordinate 377 of JAQGAR010001110.1, forward strand.
CCAATGGACGATCAAATAATCAAAAGACAACTTCCCTTTTTAATTGACATTAATATCTTTATTAAGGATAAAATTATAAATTATTTTTAAAATATTTAAAGTGATCTTAGTCATTATAAGTTGGCAAAACATTTTCGTAGATTTTTAACAAGATAGTTTATCGATTTTTAGGTGGTTTTCACATACTTTAGTTCCACACAAATGTTACCAAAAATTATTATGAATGTCTCATATCATCTGACGATTTCAAAATGAAATCTAATTTAAGGCATTACCACAACTATGGGGGCTGTTGTAAGAGATAATGAGCAATTAAGCATGCACAATTATATTAAAAATAAGAAAAATTTAAGGAAAAGGTCTAATGAATGTCGAGTTTAATGAAAAATTTATGCAAATCTCTTAAATCCTTTGCAATGAATATTATATTCAATGGTAAGAAATGCGAATTCAAAATTGATTTGAAAATTAGCAGTTAATTGAGCAAGACTATTCCAAGCTATTAGCTAAGTTGAAAAAGAGCACTTAGCATTTAATTAATTTAGGTTTCTCATTTCTACCAAATTGATTTTTTTTATAAATTGGCTAAATTGCAGGTGAAAATATTTTACCTATCAAATTAGTAATTACTAAGCTCATCCAACTACTTTGCTCATGTATGTACATTTGCAGCAACCAATATTGAATTGAAACTGGTTATTTATGTTAGAGCCTCTAAAAAAATGATCATTTCAATTTTTATCGCCTTCAATAAGTCAATAGAAGATTTTGTATTTAAACTGATGGCCGGAAGGCATGAAAAATATTTGAACTTTTTTATGCCGGTCTCCAAAATCGCTTTATAAAAGTGTTGTGGGCTTTGAGAGCACAGATAGGTTGTGCTGTGCAGTCGAAAGTCGTGATAAAGTTCATGCGGATGCGAATTATACTCATATATAGCTCGACATAATCTCTGCTCATCTCATCTCAGAGTTCTGTAATTTTTTCATTCAGTTTCTTATGAGATATGCTAACCCCTAACCCATATGCAGTGCTGTGCTCTACACTAGTGTTTATAAATAAGCGGCTGAGCGCCAGTTTGATAGATAAATGTCTTGTATATAGTATTTTCGCAGAAAGAATATACAAATTACTTATTCCCTGAGCTATCGTTCATACAGTCCAACTCCCATATAAGGCACTGGCTTTCCGTTTAATAAACATTTTTTAGATAAACATACTTTTGTGCAGTGCGTGGGGTTTCCATGTCTTTCATTATTAATTTCATTATCTGAGCGGAAATTATTATTGTTTTTAATAAAAATTAAGTGAATTTTCCTTTAGTTTTGTCTTGAAATGAGAGCCGGACCTAACTGTCCCTGCCTACATTCATCTGGCACTTATTAAATATCAGGGTTTCATAAATAATTCAAAAAAGCAACGAAAAAATGTTTTTCACTTTTGCTCTCTTAGACTACTATTTTTGCTGTGAGTTTAAAAATACAAAAATCGATGATAGACTCAAACATGAGGCCATCAAAAATACAGGGACGGCAGTGGGGGACAAACCGGGAGGGAAAACAAAAGTCGTGTCGGGCATGACTTTCACGGAATCGGTATTCAATTTTTATAATGATTTTATACAATTTTCAGGACTTCTTTTGCCATAAATACCTTAACGCCAGAGCAGAGCACAAGAAATGAAAAATTATTATTATTTTGAATTCCTATCCATTATATCACTTAATGAGCGAATAGTTTTACAGAACTAATAGTATTAACTTCTGTTCAAAAAAATATAATCGCAACTCATTATAAAAAAGCAGAGAATTTTTAATATCTTTATACTCTCCGCTAATTTACTTGATTTCACTTAAGACCCCACAAATATTTGCCACCCCTTTCCACTGTCCCGACTTTTTGATGGTCAGCTCTTCTGAGAAAAGTGAGTTACCCTCACAAACCCATATCTCATGGCCTTCTTTTTCTTAATCGTCGCGGATCTGTAATTTTATTTCATAATTAGGGTTTACTTAGAAATGATTTCATTTTGTCATTGAATTTGATTTAATGAATCCAAGCCTTTGTTTAATACAAAAAAGCGATTATCATTTGTACATAAATTCTCTGATTATTCCAAAAAGCATTTAAATCGATTAAATTCACATTTACTCCGAAAAACCCTTCAAATCCTTTTAGTTAACGTTCGTTTGTTATCTTACAAAATTATCTGTGTTTTTCACGAAAATTACATTTTCATTTCGAAACACCAGTTTGATTAATGAATTGGCACATGAGCATGATCGTTTTAATTAATACACACTGAAAAATCACATACTTTGGGGCAAATGATGAAAATTAATCCAAAATATAAGACTCAGAAACAATAAAACAATAGTTAAGAACTCTTTATATTTGTCTTAATCTTATGGAACGGATAGAAACTATAAAGAGATGTCTTATTCCCAGAGACAGACATATCAGTGGAGGCACACCAGAGAAGAAGAGAAGAGAAGTGAAGAGAATTTATTACACTTTATCTGAAAGAATAAAATGTTTTTCTACTTTAGTATTACTATTCGTTTGCTTTCTATTTAATCAAAATTAATTTCTCTGCTCCTATTCTCCCACTTATACGACAAACGAGAGTTCAGTCTTCAAAAACAAATTGCAAGCAAGAGATTAATAGAATATACAGAATATTCTTGTTTTCTTATTAATATATTCCAAAATAGTGTGGGCCTACATATAAGCGAGCACATAATTGCAATCTCTCTTCACTGAATCTCTTTTCTCAGTGAATGATTTCTAAATTAATTCATTTGTTTGAAAAAATATAGAATTCATAGAATATTTTTCTTTAATCAAATCTCAATCAACTAAGACTTTGTTCAAAGAGCTGACATGATCAAGGTGATTTGCGGAGTTTTAAAAGATTGAAATCACAATTTTGCTATGTTTTTAAGCTATTTCATTTTTAAGAACATTTAAATTGATTTTGATTGCAAATTCAAAATTTTGAAAACAACTTCATTTAAAGACGATCTTGGTGGCGATTATTTGGTTTACACAGTTGATTATCTTGATTTTTCAAATGGAATTAACTAAGAAGTCATTAGAAAAACTGGATTTTGAAATTCATTCAAGTGATTAGTGGAAAGCAATTTGTGTATTGCATTGAATTTTGAGATCCATTTTCATTCGACTAAAATATCAGATCGAAAATACATTTTGTGTTAAAATTCAGTCATTTTGAAGAGCAGATAATTTGATTGGTTTTCACTCCAAAGATAATTATTCCTGACTTTAGGCTAAAACTGCTTTTCTCTTCAATTTTCTGCTCATAATATTCTCAAATAATAATTTAAATTAAGTCTAAAGCAAATCAAAAGTCAGTCTATTATTTATGGAAAGCCTTGTGTATGTGTTATCACCGAAAAAGTTAGAGAAAGTGTTAATTCATTTGAATAACAAAACAATTACTACCAAAGCGTTAGACAACATATTACTCTTCGAGTGTATGAACGCTCGGAATAAAGTATAGTCTGTCCCCACTTTTGCATCTCTCGCATCAACTCTTACTGTAGCGAAAAATTAGACTTTTGGCGATAATAATATTATTATTAGTCCAGTGCTCACTCCCTTACCTAATTTCATAGGTTCTGCTCTCTTATTTTCATTTCAATATATACTTTCACATTAATACTGATATAAGACTTGCTATTTATATAATGCAACTGAAGGAGAGGTTAATCTGTTATAAACACTCGGTTTGTTTGGAGTAAAGCTCGAGCTCAGCTCTACTTTCCTCCGACAGTAATAATGGCAATAATAATAATAAGTCAAAGAAGTGTCACATAATTCTCAATCCATTTCTGACCCTTTCGTTTGCCATTGAAATAAAGGATTGATTTTTTCACATTAATTCATAGCATTTCTCAGCGAATTATTTATGTCTCATCTCATCCACTAATTCAGTCCAAAAAGTAGTCTTTTCTCTAATAAATCATCCCTTTTATGATTCTCTCATTTAATTTATATATCATTTTCTTATTTGATTTATTCAAATATCATCTCATGTGTTAACGTAATCTGTTCTGAACAAACTTGATCATTTCAAACATCAAATTATAAGTTTATGAATGAACAAGATTATGGTTCAAAAGATCTGTTATCTATTTCCACGTTTCAATCCGAGGGTATTCCCTTTAGAATTTAGATTTGAATTTCCATTAGAAGTCTTATCAGTGGCAAATCATTCATACTTGGTTGATTGATCCAGATCACGTTGAGAGAAACCCTGACAGTTGTCTCAATGAAATTGAATTATTTTTTCCTCGTTTTTATGATTCAATATATTTAAAAGCCTTCAAAACTAAATGTTTATTCCATTTATAATGACTTAAAACAATGATTTTGAACTGAAGTGAAGGAAACAAACATTAATGGTTTCAATGAAAAAATACACACAAAAGGCAAAAACCTGATTCTCAGACAACTCTCACTTTTCTGTTATAAGAGATTACATGAATAATAATAATAACATACAAAGAGTTAAGAAACAAAATGAGATTTTATTAAATTTCATTCTTCATTAGATGACACATAAGAAGAAAATAATTATATCTCTTTTTCTTCACTTCTTGTCCTCTGAAGTGAAGAACATTTTATGAATAATTAGTATTCCTATAAAACTGAAGAACTCATGAAATTTTTTTAATTACGTTTGGATTGTCTTTTGAATTATTAATTTTTTCATTAAATTTTTTCCTCTCGTATTGCGTAAGAGGTGACCAAAGTCTTAATGGGGAGTTAGAGGTGTGTCCTCGCTCATAACAAACTCAATTTATAAACTAAGGTAGTTTGTTAGGCAATTTAGAATTTGAAATTCTAAATTGAATTCTTTGGTCTTAATCAATAATTTGATAAGGGCCCCTCATTGCCCCAACCTGTTCCAAGCATATATATACAATGCCTTTCCTTTGCATAGACTTTCCGGTCTGAAAAACAAAGTATCTATTCCTGGATATGACTTTAGTCTTCGGTTTTGAGCGTCGATTTTATAATTAGACGTTTTGTTCTGCGCTCAGATTAGAATCTCATTTTCAAAGAGAATTTGTTTGCAATACAATTGCTGTCTGTCCCTCAAGTCTTGCAATTATTCTTAATTAAGAAATATCTCTCAACTCAAACAATGGACAGAATTTATAAGAGTTTTAAAACATATTTTTGATCATTACTTCCGAAATGATGTCTATTTGTTATTCAATAAATTCAAATGTCAGAGAAGACTCAACTTTTTGTTGGGCTCAATATTTCATGTTTTGAATGATAATTGTTGCCAAAAATGATCATGCTACAATATAATTGATTCCGTTTTTAAGATACTTTGAATAATCAGGTGATTTAAGTAGAGATGATTTATGGCTTAAGCTATTCAAATCTGATTTCCTTGCTTCTTTCAGGAAACAGGCAAGAGAATAATAAAGTGAATTCTCTTATATTGTAATCCACCCATTGATCATCTCTGACACAAAACGCAATTCTGATATATTAACCATAGTTTCAAACTTCATGTAAAACAATGAAAAACTCGAATAAAACTTTTTATTTTTAAAGAAAATATTTTGACTTTCATTCAAAATGTAATTAAATTAAGGAATTTTTGTATAAAAACGGCTGAAACTGAAGTGCAGTCAAAATATCGGAAAAATTCTTTTCCATTAGAATAGATCTGATGTCAAATAAATTTTAATTTTTTCCGACGAAAAAACTCAAGAAAATTGTTTTTTAACTTTTGCTTTAAACTCCACGAATTTGTCTTCGAGTCAAATAAAAAAAACTCAAATTTCATAGCTTTGAATCGAAAAAATAACATTTTCTGCTCTGACCTGAGGTTGAATACAATTATAATAATTGCATGTTTAATTAAAATAATTCATAAGTGGCTCTGAAAGTCTCTAACATTCTTCGATATCGAATATCAATCAATTTGAATCCGAACCAGTTTTTCAACCAAAATGAATGCGTTAGTTTTCAATTGAACTCTCACATTGAAATCCAAGTCAAAACATTCTTTGAAAAATTGAATCTTAATCCATTTGTTTCTTTCCTTTCTTAGGTAAGTCATTATTTTCATAAATATTCGATACAAATCGCTAAATAATTTCAAAAGTAATGCATTCAAAACTCAAAGTAAGTATTCAGTCGTTTCCATCCCTACTATTGATTCATAAATTTAAACAAAACATTAATAATTCATTAAATTTTTCTCCAAAAATCTATTAATTCTCAAACAAAGGGAGAAATAATCCATTTTTCTAAATAATTAATGGATCTATTAAATGATGAGGGTCAATGTGAACGGGGAGAGGTATATGAAATCATGCGAAACACTCACAATGTGTGAGAATCCAAATGAGTTCTGATATAAAATAGAAGTCAAACACAAAAATATTATTAATTTATTTAATATATATAAGACATATATTGTGTTATTATTTGCGCGAAACACATCCCAATCCTCCCGATCCCCTTAGTATTGATGTGAGCGCTGTTTGCACGCATCGATTGCATAACAGCGGAAATGGCAATCGTTTTACAGGTTTTCCATTTGCCTAAAGAATGAATGGCATAACTCAGGTCTCAAAAGTTGAGCGCAGTTTTTGATGAGCTGTGAGACCGAATTCAATGACAAACTAATGGCCATCAAAATTACAATCCATTTATTATTACCTTCTTTTTTATGTGTAAATGTTAGGATGGCCAAGCTCAACATATTAAGGAATGTTTTTTGTTGTGGCAAAATAGTAGAAACACCTTTCAAAATAATTATGTTTTTATTCTGGCCTAAAAATTGAAGTGAAAATCAGAAAATTGCTCCTGGTTAATCGGAGTGCTGTTATCAAACAAACTAGCAAATTGTATGTTTTGTACGTTTGCCAATTGATGTGATTGTCTGCCCTCCCATCCAAGTAAAGGACATTTTTCTGATTTGTTCTCATTGTCCACAAATTACTGGTTTCGTCGACTTATAAATACAGACAAACCTTTTATCACATTTGAACTGAGTTTTTATGGATCGTATAAATTATCGAACTTGCACATTTCAAGCTCGTAGGATTAAATTTATGAAAACTGTTTTGATACTCTCATGAAATTCATGATATTTTTAATTAATATTTCAAAAATTCTCTGAAATCACTCAAAATGTTTAAAGCAAACGATTAATTAACAATATTTGAATGTATTTCATGAAAACTTGCAAAATGTGAGGACAGACTGGTTTTCTATCTTTTCACAGACATAGACAGATGAGAACTTGAGATGAGTAGTCTGTGTCTGACCCGTTCTATTCGGAGGGGATGTGCAGTGGTTTTGACTACTAGTCCTCTGCTTCTCTTCACAACCGGTTGTTATATAAAAGACGATAAAAGGCAGAGATTTTTCATTATTAGTATTATTAGCGAACGTATAAAATGATAGTTTTTCTCATAATTTTCTTCTTTCTATTTATGTTATTATTATTCACAAAACGTTAATTATATCTAAAATCCTGATAAAAGGATGAGTAAAACTGGCGCAGATCTGCGGGTCTGCTTCGGGCGCTTGACTTCTGACTGACTGATATGTTTAAACCCCTTTTCAAATGTAATATCTATTTGTATTAAACTGTATTTATCTGTTCTTTAGAGAAATGTTAGACTCTTTGCCACTGTTTTTGAACATCACATCAGAATTATTTTATTGGATTTCCGATTTTATTATCTATTTTTAATTGATATTCATTACAAGAGTGATAGGCAACCAACAGTCTGGTCAAAGAGTAGTTCTCCTAGCTTAAAAGTAAGACACCGCCCCTTTCCTTAGGTTTTGGCTCTTTTGACTGTATATCCTCAGATTTAATCATCGATTTTTGGCTCAAAACTAATGTCAGAGCAAAAGAAGGAAAAAGTATTTCAATTTTGTTGATTTTTGAAAAATTATATCAAACTTAAGAATCAATTTATTATATTTGACTCTAAAATTATATAACACAAGAATTTTAATCCATTTTTCATTTTCTTTGTGTCCGATACTATTTGGGAAAATATGCAAAAATAACTAATTATTCGGAAAACAAATAAAAATCTAATTAATAAATCAAAAGCAACCCTATCCTCTATATTCCTTCAAATTTATTCAAATCATGAAAAGTTAGAGAAAAACGTCGCAAAAATCAATCAAATTGATTGAAAAGACCAAAACTAATCGATAATTAGTAGCGAATTAAAAATGAAAAATTGTATTCAAAATGCAAACCAGAGTTTGATTTTTCGCTTCATTTATGGTTTGCTTATTAAATATAACTCTTCTCAACAAATGGCTCACAATTGGAGTGAAAGTGTTTTATAAGATTAGTTGAGAAAGAATTCAATCAAATAAAAAGCATTTCTTCTTTTCGATTAATTAATTAATTTATGGATCAAATGATTAATAATTAATGAGTTCTTTCGAGAATAGAAAAGAAGTGCTGAAAAACTCAGAGAAAAATATCAATGAGTATAAAGACTTAGAGCGCCGGCAGTCAAACAAAAAGAGCCAGAGATAGAAGATGTGAAAGAAAATTAGTGTCGAAATTAAAATTCAAATTAAAGTATTTTTCTCTCTTTCTCTTTGAAAATCTCTTTTTAAAGTTCATTAGTCCTAACACTGGATGTTATAAAATGAAAAACTGAAAAAATAAAAAATAATCATCGCTTACACACATGACTAGTGGGCACTCTATCTATATCTCTCTCCTTTATATATATTAGATATGTTAGAGTCGTGGGAACGGGAGTCCAGTGCTTTCATTAGTTTTTTCTCAAAGAGCGTCACTGAAAAACTGCTTCAGAAAAGAGAAACCAAAAGAGAAACACTTAAAACATATATACATATAAATCAAGTAATCAGTATTTGGTAGTCGAGCAAAAGGGGCACAACTCATAGCATCGAACAGAAGCTCTTTTACGCCTTTTTTCTGTGGGTCATTAGTATATTTATGTGGAGAGCCAGCTATCAAACTTCCAGTGCTTCTTCTCATACACAGCCATCCATTTGAGCATATCTTCTGATAGGACTAGTGATGGGAATGCATAAACGTTATGCAAGAAGACCCCACTTTTCTCCCAGTCCAAAGCGTCAGCACCGGTATTATCGAGTCGTGAGCTCTGGGCTTAAGGCATCAGTTAATCATACCAATGAGATATTTTGATTAGTATTTTGAGCTAGATAGAATAAATCAGAATAATAAATCTTATAAATCACATGATATAGAATTTCATTAGATTTGATTGATTTTGGACTAAAATATTGACTATCCTGCAACTTTTGCAACACATAATAAGCTCTGATAACAGTTACTACTCAAACACTGATAAGTAAATATATATTTCAAAACTGTTTAGCAGTTTATTTCCATTAAATCATTTATTACACTATTATTTGTTGTGCTTATAAGGACCACTAATTGATAACTGAGCAAGCTGATCAAATGACTATAAAATGCAAATAGTTCTCTCTCTCTCTCTCTCTCTCTCTCTCTCTCTCTCTCTCTCTCTCTCTCTCTCTCTCATCAACTTTTGGCTCATTGACCGCAACCTGTAGCCAACCAGAGTTGGGTTGTCTCTCATCAGAGAAAACGCTAATGACTTTGATTAACGATAACTACATTTCTTATATGAAGTCGTTCTCAGAGTTATAATAAAAATGAAATTTGTTTTAATAAAATAGACGACGAGTTAAACGATAATTTTGTCCATAAGAACAGTGGAGTCGGCAGTAAACGAGTAATAAACATGAAATATCCACCATTTCAATCTCTGCCGAATCTGGCAAGGTGATTCTATCTCTACCTGTGTCTCGAGGGCCAATTTCAAAGCATGGCTAATCGAACGGTGTAGACATTGAATGCTCTCACATAAAATGTCGATTTCTCATAATCAGTCACAATTTAATCTGAATTTAATTTTTGATTTAAGCGAAACCCGCTTTTAAGGTGAAAATCAAAAGTTGAGCTCAACTTTTGCACAAAATTCAATTTAAATCATAGTTTATGATCTTGCTTAATTCAGAATAAACTAGTTAATTAGTTATTTAAAACATATGTTGTTTTTAGCT
>JAQGAR010001111.1:0-10490 GCA_034697865.1 Oribatida sp.
ATTTGCATAACCGATGCCGTGATTTTGTAGATATTATGCTTCTCCTCTTCAGAGAAACCCAAGACATCGAAAGCGTTATTAGTGATTTTGAACTCATCACCGTCATTTACACCTTCGATCTCAGTTCTACCCTGAGATATAAAGTTGTAATATTTGATGTCTTTGGTGAGCAGTAGCTCCTCTGGAAAGGGTTTAAAGAAATTCATAAAATAAGATTTGAATCCATCGTCGGAATGACATCACTGTTAACAATATGTTAATTGGAATTAAATTAATGTTATTTTTAATAATAATTAGGATATTATAAATAATACTAATATTATTTCAAATCTAATTTTTGGGATTTTTGCAGAATTGAGGAATTGTGGAACTCAGGGATCATTTGTTACCAATGTTTGGAATTTGGAAATTTATTCAATCTACTTCAAAGGGGTTCGAAGCGGTTTGGAGGAGTTTGGTGGTAATATCTTGAACTCAGGGATTTGGAAAGGGAAGGACATGTGAGATGGGTTTTTTGCGATTCCGTCGATGGAAAGCCATTTAAGAGTTTCTCAACTAATTAGGTCTCAAAATAAATGACTTTCGGTAATCGAACAAAAATTAAATGAATATCGAAATCGCGTTAAATGACAGAATCGATGCACTGTTCGCTATATGTGCTACAGTACTCACATCTGTATCTTTCATCTCAGCGCCGTCATCGACACCGGGGATATCAACTTTACCCTGAGATTGGAAGGGGTAGTCGTGGACTTCATTTGACAGAAGACACATCTCTATAGAGAGGTTCAGAATATTCTCGATTTACTAACTCTTCGTTTTATAGCAATTAATTAAATCAATTCCTTTGTCTGTAATTTATTTTTACTCAAAATTCAAAACATTTTTATGGAATTTTTGTTGGAATAAAGACCAAAATGTTTGGTTCAAAAATCAAAACAATTGTTTTGTTGGAAATGGTTTCAAAAAGGATTTCATGAAAGGTTGAAGCCTTTTGAGGGTACATAGTAGGGAACAATAAAATCTGGACTTTAAAAAGTTTCAAAAACTAAGCTTTTGAGCTTTGAATGGAGCTCATAATGCTCATGGTAAACACATAAAATTGGGAAACATATAGAAGGCAGGTTTATCTAATTTCAAGGTTTTGGGGTTTAAATGATTCCAAAATTGATTGGATGTGAGATTCAACATATATTTTGGGTTCGTTTGGGATTCAATTTGATAAGATTTGGGAGTTTTTTGGTAGTGCTGAGGCCTGGGCTCAAGTCTACTCACATCCGTGTCTTTCATTTCAGCGCAATCATCGACGCCGGGGATATCAATTTTACCCTGAGATACGAACGGGTATTGATAGATGTCATTTGAGAGAAGGCACATCTCTATTCAATACAGTTTTTAAATTCAAGAGAAACTCAATAAAAGGTTTTGAAAGAGATTTTAGTTTTGAAATTAGATTTGAATCGTTTACCAAATTGTCTAAATTTATCCAAATTTGTATAAATTTAAAAATAAATTCAATATTTTACTATTTGTATAATTGAATCAAAAATCTCATACCTTTAAGGCCGGGGACAGAGCCGGACATCATCTGGTAGAAGATGTGGTAGGATCGCTCCAAACTCTGTTGTGAAATGACACGAGCCTTCTCAAGAAGATCTGTTCACAAATGTTTTCAATAATGAGGCAAAATGAGGAGAAAATAGATGAAAGGATACTCACAGGTCTCAATATCAGCTCCGGCCAATTTACCCATTGGCCCGAAATGGATTCGAATAAATTTACCGAAACGCGAAGAGTTGTCATTACGCACAGTCTTTGCGTTACCGAAAGCCTCCAACACAGGATTGGTCTGTACGACCTGATCCTCCAAATTACCCTAAAGTTACCATGGTCACAATGAAATTAGCATTAAGTAAGGAAAATAATTTGTATTAAACAAAAGCTAACAATTCATGCATTGTCCCTAAGAAATGGCCTAATCCTAAGGAAAAGATCATTTAAATTAAGTTCTAATAACCGCTTTCATTAAAGGATAGGAAACAAAACTGCTATCGATTCTAATACTTATTTTCATGCAATTTATACCAAATTTAAACCAATTCAATACAATCAAACGAATAGGGAACAGGTTGTGGCTGTGCTACGAAACGAGCTGTAAATTGATTGGACACTTTGGTTAATTGAGTGCTAAAGCTATTCTATCACACCTTCAAAACTACGGTATTCTATGACTTACTCCCTTCTTTGCTGCTTCGTCTTTTTTGCTGACAGCGCCGACATTAGCGAAGTAAGCAATTACTTTCTTCGTATTCTCAGTTTTACCGGCACCGGACTCACCGCTAGTGGCGAAATACTCATTAACTCAGAAATTGGGATAACTTTAAGGTCGGCTTTTCATCAAACATTCAATAATAGCTCGGAAATGGATTTGTGATTAATCTGGGGTTCGCTTGCAGTGGGATTTTTGGTAACCGTTTAGGGCTTTAGGATTTAGTTCAGGGGTTTAATGACATAATGAAGTGATTTTATGAATAACTTTGTCGAAGATTTGAGTTTTGAAAATTCACAGAACAATTGGTGGCAAATATGAAGAAAGACTTACTCCTCCCGAAAATTTATGTTTGAAACCCGAGGCGGCAATCGATGCGAAATATGTGATTACTTTCTTTGTATTCTCTGTTTTTCCGGCGCCCGACTCACCACTACATTGAATCGAACCATTCATTCATTGATTGGGAAATTGATTGGGTTAGAGTTAGATAGGGTTTCCCCGAAAAAAATTAGAAGGAATAGATTTTATCAGCAAAGAAGGGGTTAATGTTGAACAGGAATTAAAGCCTTTGACATCATGTTGAAGTTTGGATCAATTAAGATAGACCAATGAGATTGACATCGGATTATGAAAATATCTCCGAGAATTTACATCCGAGGTTAACTTGTGTTTATATTCCAAAATTAGCGAAGTAAAATATTATTTTCTTTGTATTCTCTGTTGTATTTGTAATCTAAAAGATTACTTTCCAGCGCCGGACTTCACTTTTCCATTAGATTTAAATTATTGTCGTTTATGATATGAAATGTGATTTCATTAGTTTGGAAGAGCGTTAATTTCAAAGGAAAGGGTTATTAATATTAAAGTTTTTTTCAGGGGATGAAAAGTGATTTTGATCTGAGAAGTGCTAATCACTTACGTAATGAGCATAGACTGGTTCTCCCGATCTGTAATCAAAATAAAAATATGATTTATTAGTGTTTTTGCGATTTTGTTTTTTCTGCATTTGAGTAAATGAGAGAAAGTTTTTCCAATGGATTTAAGGTTTAAATATTTGATAATAAGTATTCATTAATATATGGTTTGTGTATAATATACTCATATAATGGTATAGTAATAATCGAAATCTAAAAATAAGAGCAAAGCGTTGTATAAGTGTTCAGAAGACAAGAGTGGAATACATAGGAAATGCATAGTATGCTGTGCTATGAGTTTATTTTGAACTGAATCGCTTCCAAAAAAGGAGTGAAGACGTAAAACGGCTCAAGACATGCCTCACTCATAGACTACACTCTTTATAAAGCATTTGAGGCATTGAGAGAGCAATTGCTTAATACTATTATTACTATAAATCTCAACATAAATGCCATTCTTTAAGGAGCTATAAATGATATTCTGTTCGCAAGTGTTGGGAATTGACTGTTCCGCTTAAAGCTTGTATTTCCCTCATTTGCCTCAGCAGTGATGCCAATTGTGCCAAATCTGGCAAATCGGTCAAAAAAGGCACAACTAATCAGATAATAATTGACTTACTCGTCAACATCTCAGTGTATGCGCCATCAGAAATGGCGAAAAGATGAGGCGGCACTTCATTCCTTCGTCTGCCCCGGTACATCTGCACTACTCGGGCAGTGTAAATCGGGAATCGTTTGTATGGATTGATTACCACACAAAACAGTCCAGAATAGGTCTAATTTGTCGAAGTAGTAAATAATTAGTCGATTATCGTTTGAATCGTGCATTTGTTAAAGTGTCAGATCAAGTGAACTATTCTAATACTAATACAAATACAGATACTATATTCTGTATTCTACTTCACAGCAATTCTCTATTCTATTTGGGTGTCGATAGGGATGGGGTCAAAGTAGATTTGGTAGTAGATGAGGACAATATGCAACCATTTCGTTTCACACAACTTTTAAATTAAAATTTTCAAAACAAATAATCAAAAGAATAAAAAAGGTTCAAAATAACAAAAATCCAAATTTTATAAACAAAAAGTGAATTTCAAAATCAAATTTTGTTTTTAGCGATAAATGCCTGAAATGTGACCTGAAAATAGTGCACAGAATTATAAAACAGTTATTTGTGTGAATAGTGATCAAACGAATTGAAGTCATGCCTACTGACAAGCACCTGGTCTGTCCTCACTTACATAAATCAATTTATTCGAATAACGTTCTTTCAAATTGTAAAGAACACTGGCATCGTTCAGGTATGTCAAGTTGGACATATCGTCAGCTTTTTCATACTTGGGTGGATTCACCTGTTGCAACAGGTCTTTTTTGACGGTTCTCTATGGGGTCCAACACATAGGGGGTCGGGACAGTAATATAGGAATGGAAGGGAAGGGTTTCGAATTTTTCGGTTCAGTGAACGGAATTTGTGGATTTTAAGACCCAATGATAGTGTTTTGGCACAGGGTTTGGAAGGGAAGAAAAAGAAGAACATGATTAGTATTTGACTTACGTAAATAATTTTGCTAGAATATCTCTCTTTGAGATTATGCAGAACACTGGCATCGTTCAGGTATGTAAGGGATGCCATATCATCACATTTCTCAAATTTGGGCGGATTCACTTGTTGAAGCAGATCCTTCTTCACTGTCCGCTAAGTTTCCGATTCGTTTCAAATTTATAGTTAATAACAATTTTCTCATTTAATTTAGAGATAATTAAAATTTTGATTAGAATTTGTTTGAATTAAAACTATAAAATCTGAAACGCGATTAGAGTTCAGAAAAAATTAGAGTTTCAACAAAACTGTAAGAGAATTACAGATTTGTTGGTCACATGGGATTTAGTTATACCTCTTCGCCTTTGCCAACTTCGACAGTGACCATGTCACCTTTGGTGCTTATAATGTTGACCAAGAGGAAACATTCCTTTTCGTCGGGAATCCACATCATTTTCTTGCCATCGTATGGCTTTGTTTGATCTTTTCTCTTCTGTTCCAAGGAGACGATCAAGTACTCCGATGGATCGGGATCATCTCCCTCTTGAGGTGGTGCTCGCGGCATTTTATCTGACCAAGGGCAATCCGATTGTTAAGAACAACGGTCGAATTAGAGATGACACAATAAGTTTCACTTCAAAACAACTTCCCCTAAAAACAAGATATAATCCATAAGAATATTGTAAATCCTTTTGGTTTAAACCGATTTCACAGTTAAAGTTTAAATAATGTAAATAAATATTGAATTTGGGAACAGAGGGACAGACTTACAGTTAGAAAAGCTGTTAACTCAGTGTCACAAAACTTAATGTGAATTTGCTTTAAATGCTTGGCATCCGATCGCATGCCATGACTCCACCCAATTGGGCGCTTCTTTTGCTTAACCATACAAAGACACTTGGGAAGGCATGTTTGTGAGTGATCAGTGCGGTGACGTACCATTTTTGGGTCACCCGTTCATAAAACGAAAGTACAAGCCTTGAGTTAGAATCGCAACGCAAAGCATCGGAAAAACTGACGAGTGCTCACAATTCTAGACGTGTGAGTCGAGGGATTCCGATATTTTTCGGTTAGGTATCCGCCGATATGTTGTGTGCATTAATGTTGGCTTACTTACATTACAAGTTGGGCATCACTCCAACCCATCCTTGCATTTTATTGGCTTCTCGTGAAATCATTTTCAAATTAAATGTTATATAATATGTAATAATCGATTGCTTTTCATTTGATTCATAAATTTTTATTGTAAATCATTAAAAATTAAATTTTGAGGAAAATATTCTAAAAAAATTTCAAAAGATTTTCAGTTTTTTATGTTTTGATTTAAGTTTGATATTAACGAATCATTATTTTTGTTTTGCTTGAAGTGAATCTCACATTCTTTTGGTTGTGTTTCGTAGACTAAGAATAGAAATGAGAATTCATTCGCACTCTTCTGAGCCTTTCTGTTGTCTTCAAATGATTTTCATTTACTGTGATTTTAGCGAACGTATAGTTGTATCAAAATTTGTATGCTATTCTTTCCGGTACTGTATTTGTGGCCCAAATTTTATTCTTAGTTCGTTAGACATATGGCACCCGTCGAACAAAATTTTATGTATTTTTAGTACTTCTTTGAGAACAATACTCAATGGAAAGCATTTTTTGATTTTATAAGAAACCAAATGATTCTTCTGCCAGAAACTCAATTATTTGCTCACTTTTGTTAAAAAAGATAACTTATCCATTTTACTATCAACTGCCCTGATTATTAAAATTTAGTCTGATAAACATTCAAGATAATATAAACCTAAATTATCAGATACCTATTGGTGTTGTTGCATTCATTATGAAATTGTAATAGTTAACAATATATGCATTCAATAATTGCATTAGTAATAAATTGAATTAAATTAACAAGATAATTTTAAAATAAAAATTTGAAGCTTTATAAAACTTAAGTATGGTTTGATAAACGAGTGCTGTATTTAGCCTAGTTTGAGCTCTTGCTTAGAACTAAACTAAACTTATACTTAAAATTTTAAACTAATTAAGTAATGACTTAAAATTTTGTGTATTTCAGTCAAATAAATAAATTGTCTTCAAATATATCGACGAATATTTTTCGTTAAGACGTTTAAACTCGAAGTTTAAACATTTGAAACGAATGAATAGATTCTGAAAAAAAGTTTTGTTTTTAGAATTAAATTTCTATTTTTAGTGCAAAACAATTCGCTTATGTATACGATTGGAGAAGACTTTGAGTCTCTCTTTTATTCATTAAATTCTTTTCCAAAGTCTTTAAAATTTAAATAATTATCGAATAATTTGTTTCTTTTGAAAAATCCGTTTAAAGTTATCAATGAAACCCAAAACCAAAAAATGATTTATTGGTTATTTCTATTCTTAGGCATTGGGTTTACAAAAATCATTATTCAATTTTGAGAATAGGCATTTCCTTCCCAAGATGAAAAATAAAACCAAGCAAGTTTGAACATTAAAATTTTATTTCTAAAAAGAAGGAAAACAAAGCGAATGTTTTAAACCTTTTAACATTTTTGAGATAATATCTCGGTAATTATTCGACTGAATATTCAATTATTCGTTCCTATATTTGTACATGATCAAATCTTATAAAAAGGACTTTCAACAACTTTCAATAAGGTCAGTTTATCTCTGCAAATCTGGTTAGGAACCAGTTTTAGACAATTTATTGTTAAATAGTTATTCTATAAGAAAATAGGTTTTATTTTTTGGCTTAAATTCAATAATGGATTTTTGAAGATCATTGAAAAGTTTGAAATATTATAAATCAAATGTCTGTTTAAAAGCAAAAGAAAAAAATTTTGTTTTTATAGATTTTCTTAAACTAATAAACATTTCCCAAAATGACCCGAAATTCAAGTCTTTAATAACTTAAATTTTGCGCTCAAATAAACATTTTTATTGACGTTATTTTGCAAACAAATGTTATTTCAGACGATTTTCAAGTGATTGGTTTGTTTTGCATTTATTCGCGATTAATTGAGCTAGGGATTTGTTTATTTTTGGTTTTCTTGCTTTAAAATAATCAACAAAAATGAGAAAATTGTTTCTGACATGAATTCAAATGCAATCCAATCAATTGAAGAGTGATTTTTGCCGTCAATTGGAGTTCACTGACGATAAAAATCATACAAAAGTTTGCGTTTTTATAAATGAGGTCCAAATTAAAGCTTTTATTAAAAGCCTCTGAAATTTGTTTACTCTTTTAGAAGTTCTCGACATCCTATGGATATCATGTGTGGCCGTCGGCACCGGTTTTGGCACAATTTGTTTTTCATAATCGGTAATGAATGTGAAATAGTTTCTAGTTTATGTCATGCAGTTTGAAATATAAATTCTGTTTACTTCATTCACTGAAAAAAAAGTCTAATGTAAAAAAAACTTGGGCATGTTTTTTTTAAGCACCTCGAGTTTGAGAAAATCATAGCTATGTTTTTATTAAAAACATCAGTAAATATATATAAAAACGTTTATATGTTTTTATTTAAAAGCAGAAAAGATTTTATTCAATTAATCGAATGTTTTATTTTAAAAAGTTTTAAGTTTTTTATTCAACATAGAAAAGTATTATACAAAATAATTCAATATTTTAATTTAAATAATCTAAACAAAGGAAAAATGGAAAACCGTTTGAACGCCATTTTTGAACGACTAGAATCCCAATCACTAAACCAAATAAGTCTGAAATTATAAAATTAATTAAATTTAATTCATTTGTTGTGTTCGTGTGATCGACCAACATTTGAATGGTCGGCCGGTCGATCACACGAACACGGCTTTAGTCTGGTCTCACTATTTATGATGTTTTCATTACATGTGAAACAACACTCAGTTTAACGGATTACTAAAAACAATAGATTTAGTATTAATATAATCAATTCTATTTAGAAACAATACCTTCGCTTCCAAACAGTCATATGGGTGATATAATAAGTTGATTTAAACTTGATATTTTTAGTTAACTATATTTATAAACATTCAGTATTAGTAATTAGACGACTCGACTTATGAGCGCCACAATTAGAATGACAAACAATAAGTCGATCACATGTACATTATTGTTAGCATTTCCATGAATATCGTATAAAATATATTTCATAGCTATGTTTTTATTCAAACGTTTGAGTGTTTTTATACCATTTTTAATGATAAAAATATAGGAATGTTTTAATTAAAACATAACAGCAATGAAAAACGTTCCTATGTTTTTATCGTTGCATTTCTCGTTTTCAGTGTTTTTGAATCCATTTTAGGTTCAAAAATTTAATTAAATAATAAATCTTTTCATTAAAAAATTCTGGAATTCAAAGCAAAACGTGATTGCGTGGATTGCCTTGTACACTTTATTTGTTCAAAAAATCTGTTGTTTTTAATCAGATTAATCTTTTTATAACTGTTTCCAATTTGTTTATAAGTATTTGTGAAACAGTTTTGAATAACTTTTGATCGTTTGTCAACTTATTTAGAATTTCAAAATTTTTGACTTCACTTATAAACTATTGACTCAAAACTCAGAATCCATTGAATTCTCGAATATTTTTTGTTGCCATTAATTATAAGATTCGGTAATTATTTTTGAAAATTAATATTTATTTCAGTTTTAATAATATTTTTCTCTCAATTCTGTTGAAAGTTCTTAAAAGTTGATTAAAATAATATAAATTCTGAGAATAAACATAAGTTCCGACTCTTTTGCTATAATTAACTCATTAATGGAAAGCATTCCTTTTTATTAAATAATTTCTGGCATTTCTTTCTCATAAATTCCATTCCATTAGTGATCAGTTTAGAGACAAGTCTGTCATTGAATTGGGGTCTGGCACTGGAACAGTGGGTATCGTGGCAGCCAAAGTAGGCGCTCAGGTAGTGCTCACCGATTCTGACAAATACCCAGAATGTCTACAACTGTGCCATCAAAACGTAGAGATTAATGGAGTCAATGACAACATCAAAGCGATTACACCATTAAATTGGGGAGAATTTGACGAACAGCTCATTCAAATGCCGGCCTTCGACTATATTCTGAGCTCAGACTGTTTTTATGATCAAAAAGACTTCGAAGATATTCTGAGTTCTGTTTCATTTCTGATTGACAAACACGAGAAGAAGGAAACAGTCTTTTATTCTACATATCAGGAAAGGAACAGCAATTGGAGTATTGAATGTCTTCTAAACGAATGGCGTCTCAAATGCAGTTACATTAGTTTGGATGAGTTTAACGCCAACACAGATATTGTCGGCGGAACAGACTTATCGGCCAAACATACCATACATTTATTGAAAATCACAAAACAGATGGAATAGAAGTTTACTTATTCTTTAATTTCTTTAATCGATTCAAATGTATTCGAAAGTAATATTTATTTTTAACAAAACTTAAAGAATAGCGCCGTTTGGAGCGTAAGGCACATCATATTCACTACAATAATAGACTGTATATTAGATTAAAAATATTTATATTTTTCATAAATTCTTTACTTGAATTCAGATCTCATTAAATGAGTCGTTAGAGTACTTCACAAAATGAAAATATCGTGTATTTTAAGGAACATTTGATTCATTTGAATGGCACTAATGTTTGCAGTTTTTCAAAGAGAAACTCCTCTTAAAGTAAATGATTGCCACAAATTATCTGAAACTATTGTCGTAGTCGTCTAAGGGATACTGATTGCGAGTATAATAACTTTTAATCGGGAAATGATTGCACTAATTGTCTGCTTAAGAGTTCCAATTCAATCGG
>JAQGAR010001112.1:0-10485 GCA_034697865.1 Oribatida sp.
ATATAAGGACAAAATTAGGCATCAATGTCGACCAAATGGCCATTTTGACCGCCAAAACACTACTAGGCTAGATCCTTCCCGGAAAATCGACTGAAGTTTGCCCAAAACTGGCAACCTTGAGCCCCGTGGGTTGGCTGCCCCTGATTATATGCCATACTTTCAATCCACTCGTTTGAGTGACACAAGTATTGAGTCTAAAAAAATTTTACATTACATCGAATGCTATCCAAAAACGAGAAAAAATGTACTTTTTATTGTCTGACATTTGAAATATTGCCGAAAATAAGTACTTTCCATAAAACTAATCTGTTTCGAATGGAAACTACATTTTCCTACTTATTATTCGGCATAATATCGATCGTAAAAAATTCGAGTAAATATATTCTGTTTATTGCTTTTTAGTATAGAAAGAATTATTTGAATTTCAAATCAATTACAATAGAAATCGCATTTAATGTGATTCTAATCTATTCATTCAATTGACTCAATGTCGGTGTCAGTCAATCGGAATGTCTTTGATCTTTAATTATGTTTATCTTTTTCTATCGGAAGGATTGCCCGCACAATATGTTTCAGCGCCAACGGTCACGGCCTGTATATGTCGTCGCCCTCAGAGCTGACAAAATTCACAATTTCCTCGTCATTTCGTGATATAATCTCTGATATGACGGGTGCACTCTTCACATCAGCCAAAGAACTGCCAGAACCGCCAAAACCCACTTTCCTTAAAAGCCTGTTCGGAGGCGGAAACAGTACTCTCGATAGAGAAGAACTATTCAGCGAATCTAACGCAGGAAAGCCATCAAAAACAATCGCGCGCCTCATCCCGGGAACCGCCATGGAACAACAAAGAGCACAGGCTGGTACTCTCGCCGCTGAAATGGCTAAACTAAGAGAGGTACTAGACTAATACTATAAATAAAAGCTAAGGCCTGATCCCAGTTTTCACTGAATATTGACTCAATTCTTGTAAATGTATGTATCGGTCACTCGAATGCCGTCAAAACATTTTAAAGTAAAACCAAAATCTCTTCAAAAATCCAACAGAAAATAAATGTGAAAAATGTCGAAACGATTTTTCAATCAATTCTGTGAATGCCTTCCATTAGTTTGGAGTCTCATATGGTGTTCGAGCACTGATAGCATACTTTGGAAGCACAGAATCACTTTCTTTAGTCATTTCAATCAGATGTCGAAATACTTTTATTGAAGGCTTCGTTCAAATCTGATTATATATCGAACTTTTTATCACAACTTTTTATTTGTTCGAGCAATCAATCACTCGATTATCGATCGAACAATTAATTCAATACTTTGTCTTTGAAATTAAATTTTTTTAGTCAATAGATTCTCAGATTTTAATCTTACTCAAGTAATTTAGTACAAGGACAATTCAAATTGAGTATTATATGTAAAAGAGTAACTAATCAAAAATGATCATGCCATTTAGTTTATAAGTAGAACGAAGATCTACTGGATCTAAAAGATTTTAAGTGCCTTTTGATCTCATTTCAAAGTTAAACTTATGTTTAAAAGAAGCGATTTTTTATCTTGCAATCCCTCCTAAACCCTATAGACTGAACAATCTAGGTAAATAAAACTATTCAATTTATTTATCAGATGCTCTACTATTTGAATTTAAAATGTCCATAAATGTCAAGATTGACCATTTAGTAACAAGGTGAATTTATGATCCGTTATATCATTTATGTGGAGACAGAAATTCTATTATATTTTCTCATTCATCCCTCAAATCAATCATTTTTCAGAATATATTCAATTGAATTATCAATAAATTTGTTCATTCAATGATTTATTCGTAAATATTGAATGCAAATACAAATCAAATGATAAGTATTTTAATATTTATTCTGATTTTATAGGGAGTGTCAGAACGTGGAGAGAAATTGGGTCATTTAGAGGACAAAACCGCACGAATGCAATTAGAGTCCGAAGCGTTCGGTTCAGCCGCACATCAAGTGATGCTTAAATATAGGGACAAAAAGTGGTATCAGTTCTGAGCAGACATTGAATGAGATGACAACACATTTGGTTCTTCCGATTTATTACAAAACAAAAACAAATTTTTGACAAAAACTGTATTTAAATGTATTTCTCTGACAACTAATCGAAATGCAAACCAAAAGCGATTAATGAATGAGAAAATCGATTGTTGTTTTTGTTTTCGTTTGTTTTGGACTCGAATTTTGAGAATCGAATTGAATTCTTGAGACAAATAATCAATACTTCGATTCGAGTGATAATCTATTTTAGCAAAAGTTATGTAAAGAAATGATAAGAAATTTTTAAACTTATTGTTGTTTTAATGATCAAAACGTTTTAGTCATTCAATCCGTTGAACTCTTTTCGTGGGAGAAATCTATTGTAAAAATTCGTCTAATTTTTGACAATCTATTTATTGATCGTAAAAATGAGACCCAAATTCGCAAACAATCGCAAAATTTTGAGGCTTTCCTTTGATTTTTGTTTATTTCTCTTTAAATTTAATTCAAATCTAATTTGATTTATATCTCAAATAAAAGCCTTAGAATTTTCAGTCAACTCATATAATTCGATTAAGTTTACAATGACCAAGCTGCTCTAGTTAAATTCCTGCCTGTAAATTAGCTAATTTGAACTGACAACTCTTTAATTGAATCATTTGCTGGATTAAAATACTTCGATTCCTTCCGTTTTGTTACTTACCATTAGTTTGAACTCAATTTCAATTGTTTTCGACTTAAAATCGATTCGGTTTTCGTAAACAATTAATTCCTTTAAGAAATGAATTTCTCTTTCAATTTATCTCTTATTTTAAACAATTATTTATCTTTTCATTCAATTCTATTATAATTTTATTAATTTTTATAACAAATTGTGATTTAATTTAATTTATTCCGCAATCGATTTAAAAATATTTATTAATTTATTATTATTTTTTGAAATCTTTTGCGATATATTTGTTGTTAATTAAGATTTTTAAGCAAACTGTTGATTATTTTTAATCAATTTATAAATAATTTATTATAATTAGAATCTTCTGAAAAAAAACCAAAACCCAATTAAATATTGTCTTTTGTTTGAGACAACTGTGCAATCAATCGACTGTGTATTTGTTGAAATGTATTCAAACTGTAATTATTATTAATGAATGTGTTTTCAATTTTAATGATTCAAAACCCAAAATAGAGCTAAAAATCATTCCTTTCGCTCAATTGAATCGATTAATGCAAAAATAGAGACAAAACATTGTTTTCAGATTCAAAAGTGAACCAAAAGTGCAAATCTTTATCGAAATAAGAGTTTCACACAAAATAACTATTAATTCAATGTTTTATTATAACAAATGTTTGACAAACTGTAGAAATCAGTAGAGAAGAGAAATCTAAGTCTAAACCAGTCTTTAACTTATTGTCGAACAAAATATTAGAAAAGTTTTAAAAGAAATTCTACAAATTATTTTTCAATTGTATTATAACCAAAGTTAATGAGAATAAGGCAAAGAAAACAGCGATTTATACGACTTAAACAACATTAGACTGTAATTCCCTGAATCTACTGGTTATTCAAACTGTAATTTTCTCCACATTTATGTTATGTAAGAAAATCCTGATTTGATTTGATTCTCAATTTAAGATTCAATCAATTTTTCATTAAAATGTAAAAAATTTAAGAATTGGTTCTAGTCTTCAAAATAAAATCAGTCAAAGAGTAGAAAATCAACACAATTTCAAAACTATTTAAGCATTTTGTTTGGTTTGTGTTTAACTAAAAAAAAAGTTAATAATTAAATCACTGATCAATAAAATAGTTGTTTCTTACAAATAGTGTTTAAAACAAATATAAGTGAGAATTAGGGGTTTGACTGAAACTGTATATTAAAAGACTCTTTTTGAATGAATTGTGATATAATACAAATTTAGGCAAAATTTAAATTATTTGACAAAACCATTGAATTAAACAAACATAGAATCAATTGATAGCGTGTTTGCAATTTTAATTAATGTATTAATTGTAAGAACATTTATCTGTTTATATCGAGGAACTAAACGCGAAATGTTTTTCATTTTGATAATAGAGTTATTGATTTCTAATTTCCTGATTCGTCTGTAAATATAATTATTATTAATTAATATTAATTCAAAATAATTGTTAATTATTGTTAGAAATTATTATAAATTCGGTTATTATTTGAAAAAAAAATATTATAAACTTTAGGAGAAGTTTAGAATTAATACATTACTTGAGAGTAACGGTAATTGAAACTCTTGTCTTAAAACTCTTGAAAATCTTTTATTATTTGTTTCGTTGATTAAAACATTGAAACTCAAGTAAGTAATGCTTTTATCCTTTCGTTGATTTAATATTAAAATCCATGAAAACTAATAAAAGATTTTTCGTTGAAAAGTATTTTATTTGAATTATTATCGAAATTGAATTCTTTCAAAATTGAATTAAGACTAAAATGATTTCACAGCAACTGAAAGGGTAGTCTCCGCTCTTATTATATTAAAAATTACATCAAATAAATGAACTTTATCTCTAATTTAATCTCACATTTAAATTGAATTATACTTGGATTTAATGTATTCAGTATTCTATCTTGATATTCCTGCCAAGTCTAGACATAATCGCTATTCGAGAATTCAGATTAGGTTATAATAAAATCCATATCAGAGAGAGAGAGAGAGAGAGAGAGAGAGAGAGAGAGAGAGAGAGAGAGAGAGAGAGAGAGAGAGCTCATAAGAGAAGATCAAAAATAAAAAGTAGGAGCGCTTGGAAGAGAGGGAACATAAAGGGGAAAGAAGGCATAGGCATAGAAGGCATGGTTTATTGATTTTTCACGGCAACTAAATGGATGAGAAGACAGGCTCCAGGCATTATAGCACTAGAAGTGGGGGAACAGCAAAGCCAAAAAGACACCAAAGTTAAGAGGGGAGGGGGAGAAAGGGCAGGACGGGCACGTAGTGCAACGATGTTAAGCAATAGCTGTGCCATTGACACGAGGTCAACTAACTTATTCCACTCTAACCATTACACTATAGTTAACTACAACTGAAAATTCACTTTAATTTTCTTTAACTAAACACTGATTATAACAATCAATGCCTTAATTTGACTCAATTTTAAAGTGTTTTAAATGTTTAACAAAATTGTGATTATTCTGGAAATCGGAAAAATAAATTTGAATTATTTCTAAATTGTTGTCAAATATGTCCAAATGTGAGCTAAACTGTCGACAAATTATCAATTGGTTTGAATTGTTGAGACATTTTTATTTGAATGAATTTTACACAAACATAAGGTTTGAGCGAAAGGTTTGAATTCTGGACTGAAGTCAAACAATAATTTTGAAGTAAAAATTTAGAAATATTTAAAATGTTTGGCGATTTGCTTATCGCGTAATTACAGTCAAAAATCAAAGAAGAAGTTGAATATACTGTACGAGAATTCAATGGAATGCATGCTCTGTCTCCCGAACTTGCAGTGCTTTCCCCTATGCCAGTGCTCCCTCTCTCCGCACGAGTTACCCAACAAATAAGCGAAACGCATGGATGTGTTGAGTGAAAACCCGTTTTCTTACCAATTGATGGAAAAGTCCACAACATTTGAAACATGAAAAGTGCGGAAATTTAAACATAACTTTAAAACTTGAGTTTATTTGTTTCGAACTAATATTTCTTCGTTTGGTTTGAAATTTGATTCATTGAAATTATATTTGAAATTATATGTCAAACTATTTTAGCAAATGTTTGAGTTTTGGTTAAATTATTGATTTTCAAATGCAAACTAATGATCGAAATTGTTTTCAATCGATTGTTTGTTCTATACATAGAAATGAGGTGAAAATGGTTTGATGTCAGGCCTACTGGAGAAGAGTTTGAGCTTATGTTCTATTAGTATAGGTCTATGTTATATGAGTGCATCATATATTGAATTGCATGAGTTGCAGCACTGGAGCATAGGCTGAGCACAAGCTGGTCGCACTGTAGATATCCTGTTCAACCATAGCAATAGCACATATACTACTTTGGAAAGAACTACTTCTACATATTCTGGAAAAACATGCAATTCTGTGCTGTAGTGCAGATGCATTGGCTGTGCTCTTAAACTAACTCTAGGCTCATATCGACTCAATTCAATAGAGAACACGCATGACATCAGAGCCCTTCTGTTCTGCTTTCAGACAACAGAGCATTGGATCGAATTGAGAGCGAAAGAGAGCACAGAATAGAAGATGAGTAGATCACAGAGGATAGAACGAAGAGAGCACACAGAGGCTGAGAGAGAGAGAGAGAGAGAGAGAGAGAGAGAGAGAGAGAGAGAGAGAGAGAGAGAGAGAGAGAGAGAATCAGGGATGAATCAGATGTTTTCCGAAAATCCCCCTGAGGTCGAGAATTGCCAAAAAAATCCCCCTGAGCTTTGAAAAATTTAGGCCCTAAACCGATGAGAAGCTGTGGGATATGGTCTTCCATTTGGGCCTCCATTAACGGTAAATTAATGGAAAAATGGCGGCTGCTGGTACTCCCTTACCTGACCCCCCCTGAGGTCGAGTTTGATAAGTCCCCCTGAACCCCCTGAGATTATAGAACAAACTGATCCCTGGAGACAATTTTATTAAATTTAGTCAAAAACAGCTTTTTTGCAGTTTTTTTTAAATTCCATTTGAATTGAATTAATTTTGACTGGTAATATTGGTCGACACATAAATGTTTATGTTCTGCTGATCTTTGAAGAAATGAACAAGAACTATTCGAAGCCCAGTATTTCGTTTAATGTTATGTCAAATATATAAAAAAAATTGATTGAAATTCGCACAAAACATAAATATTTGAATAATAATAAAAATATGAGTAAAATTAAGAATCGATATAATTCCATGATTCAGTCATAAGCACCCTGTGGGGTTCCATCAAACACATCCTTATGCTTTGCCTCCATGTCCGTGATGATTGCCCGAGTGATTATAGTCCTGAGAAATTGAATAATTTATTACTCATTTTAGAGTTAATATTGAGTTTAATTTTGAATAATAGTGAATAAATCAATGACTGACCCAATAGTGTTCTCCGTGGCCTCCCTTATGGTCACCCCATTTGAGTTTAGTCTTGAACTTGTCTCCATGTCCCTTCGCACAGGTAGGAAACACAATAAATATTCAGACATAAATAAGTATCTCATTTCTGAATTGAGACGATTTACTAATCGATTGACAAGTTTTTAAAAATTATAAAAATTAATTGATATTTAGTTTTGACCCAAAAATTCATCGAATAACTGATTGAATCAAATAATAAAAGTTTGAGCAAAATTTTTAAGGTTAAAAGCACTTTGAAAATGTATTATCGCTTGTGCTGTGAGCGCATACCTGTTCGTGTTGTTCTCTAAAGTGGTGAGGATTTCCTCTTTTGTAACCTTAAAATTAAAGTTTGATATGAGAATAATTTCCAGTAATTATAGACTCTTTTAAATTAATCACTCATTAACTCAATTTTTCACTCGATTTATGTGTTATTCAAACAATTTTTCACTTTTTATCGAAATTCAATAAATTATAGAATTTTGTCGTCATTTTCACTAATTTTCTCACAAAAATCGAGTTTAAATTGTCAATGAAAAAGTAAAAAATTTTCAGTGAGGCTAATAATTAAATATGTATCTCACCAAATTCCCATGCGTGTTTGTGAGGCACTCTGGCATACTGGAAGTATTTACCACCGGCAGCAGCGCTCAAGTCATGATCAGCACTGACTACCGAGAATTGAGCTCTGGTTTCGGCGACATCTGAAAATGTGTCCTCTTCTTGATCAATTGAGTGAATGGGTCGTATATATTGCTTCAAAAGCGTTGGTTTGCTTCTCATTTTGGGAACATTCCTTCGAACTTTATTTTCGCCGTTTATTAGCTCTGAATTGATTACAATTACAAGACTTAAGGCGAGAGTCGCGAACTGAAAGCAAATATCCTTTTTGTCAATACTTTTGAATTATTAAATTAATAGTTGAGAGACGAATACCTTATGAAAATCGATCATATCTTCGATGTGTTTAGGGTTTGGACGTCAGATAGAGAACTACCACAACTAAAACCGATACATTTGTTTTATATTGTGTGTCTGGGGTGACAGGCAATGGTTAGTCCTGTCGAACAGCCCTTTAATGAAGTGCAAGGGATGTGTCGATTGGTACCGATTGCCACTCAGCCGTCAAATGGCTTAAGTATAGGCGAGAAACAAATTGAATGCTTTGAACGAATCATATTTTTTTAGGGAAAAGTGTTGGTTTGACATCAAATTGAATGTCATTTTACTTTTTTTTATTGTAAAACAAAAACACGAAAAGACTATAATTTTGGGAATTGTTTCAAACAATTTGATTGATTTGACAAAACTTAACGTAAACTGAAAACGAGACAATTGTTTCGCTATTTACTGTATTTAACAACATTTAAGGCGATCGCAAAGTTATCAAACCGTGAATTTTAGACAACTCTTAAGTGAATCTTATTATTTGGTTTATATCTTTTAGGGACAGTAGGGAAGCCTCACTTCTGATCAATGATTTTAATTTCAATTCAATTTGATATAATTATATGGAATTAAGTTTTGAAGAAATACAACAAATTTTGAGCAAATTATTCACTTCCTTGAAGTAATTGAAAAAACAAATAATATTTTCTCTCGACTAATATCTTAATGTCTTGATTTACTCATTCACCATGGAATTGCCCGATAATTGAAAATTAAGTTTGAATGAGTCGAAGACATTTTGTGCTTGATAATTAATAGTTGAGTGTTTTGTTAATGATTTATTCGGACAAATCTAAAATAATCCAAAATAATCGCTTTAAGTTATCCTAAATTCTTAAACTTCTACATCAGATTGCATTTAAAGAGGGAATAGGATTGCAACATGATAGTTTTAATTATTCATTAACTAATTAAGATTTAATCTGACCCTTGAACTTAATTTCCAAACTTATTTATTTCTCACAAATTGAGTCAAACATACTTTTGATAACTGCTCTGAATTTTTTGCCCAAATATTTATTAAATCTCAACATTAAAAACAAATTTATTTCAGTCATTAATACAAAAAATAAAATAATTTTTGGAATTTTCCAAATAAATTGATTTTTAAACAAACAAACAAAAAGTTAATAACTTTTGAGCTCAAACTTTCTGAATTCAGTCTCGTGTATTACCTCACAAAGAGCAAGGTCGTTTAAAGTTAAGGTCAAACGCCTTTCTTTACTTGATTCAATATTTTCTAAAAGTTGAAAACTCTTTTAATTAAATGTAATTAACGAAATAAACTTCAATTAAATTATACCAAGTTAGTCTAGCAAGAGCACGAATTCTATATAAAGAGCTGGATATTTTTATTGGAACATTGATGAGCTTATTATCTAGAAACTAAATCTTACGTTAATTATTCATCGCTGAGAAGAAAATTGTTTTGTTTGTGACATAATTAATGATTTATAACTTTTGATTAGATTATGTGTTTTGATAATAATTTGATTGCTTTTGAAATTAGATTGCAATCAATTCTATAGTTTTATTGATTTATGAATTTTAATTACACTTTAAAACATCTTTTGATAAATATTTTAATACAAATTATTTGTCAATTAATGAATTCGGAACTGAATTCCAGAGGTTTTAGTTTTTAGTAGATTTCAAATATAATATAATTAAATTTATTTCGAATGAACTGATCATTATTTTAGTGGATCCGACAAAACTCAGTCATAATTTGAGAGATACATTAAAAGCTTATAAACTTGTCATCAGTTGGATGTCTAGGATAATAAAAAGCCGAAAAAGATTCAACTCTAGGTTCTAAGGCTTGGTTTTAATTACAAGATTTCATAAAATAATTAATTATTATTCACGAGTTAATCGATTTCTCAATTTGACTAACAATAGAAGGCATTCCCATCCATTCCTATATCTGATATGATCTCTAATTAAAAGTGAATGAATTTTTGATAAGCAATTATTTTGATTAATTGAACTTGGAATAACTTCAAGTTTGCCAAGGAATTCACAGTCGAAAAGGGGTTTCTCACGTATTTTGGGATCAATTTTATCATTTGATCAGAAATTGACGAAAACATTGATAACACAATGTTTTGGGTTTTTGCCCTTATACAATTTTAGAGAGTTTGAGAGACTTTTAATAAGATCAATCAATTTTTATCAGAATGTAACCTGGTTCAATGCCCGAAGTGGCCAGTTAAATATAGCCGACAAATATGTAAATTTCAAAGAAGAAAAGCAAACTTTTATTAAATTGAATGCAAGTTCACACTTGATATAAACGAGAAATCAAAATGTTTATTCATTTTATAGTTAGGCTTTTATTTTTCAAGTATTTTTCTCGATTAAACTCAAAAGTTTCCAATTTAAGGATTAATTACAAAAGTTTAATTATCCCTCATTAAAATATTTAAATGAAATTCTATTGATATTTAATTGAT
>JAQGAR010001113.1:0-10485 GCA_034697865.1 Oribatida sp.
AATTATTATGTTTATTTAAACTCTTGTATCACATGACACCAAAAAAATGACGTAATTTCTGATTCGACTAACCTAAAAGAGGTCTTTGGTTCAGAGTCTTCACTTCAGACGTTTATTTTCAATCTGTTTTTGTTATCAAAAGTTTCAAACATTTTTTAATTTTGTAAACAAAAGTTTGTTTTAATTTTTGAGTAATTTGTTTGCTTTAAATTGACTTTAATTAAAAGGAGAAAACATTTGTGGTATGTCTTCTGACCAACTTTTGCGCCAATCATTTGATAGGTTTGACGACAATTTAGTGGAAACTATATTATCGTATTTAACATTCAATAAAAAAGTGTTTTATGAATCGGTTTCCAATCGATGGCAACAATTAATTTATAATCAACAAAAACAACTTTCTTTGAAGCGATGGGAAAGGGATGACAGAAATACGCTGAACGACATTCTTGAGCCGCTAGAAGTGGTTGACTTTACGACCAGTTGGGCCGTCGAGAACGGACTCACAGCTGTTAATAAACATCGCTTCAAAACAATACTGAAAAAGTGTCAGTCAATTGAATCGTTAGATTTGGACTGTTTTGTCGACTTCGAAGTCCTCGAAATCATTGGACAACACTGTCCTCGACTCAAATCATTGAAATTTGACACAACAGGTGTTAATTCAGTTGAGCTTGGTCTCTTCGGACAGAAGTATGGGCACAGAATTGAGTCCATTCGGTTTTATTACATCTACCCATATGTCTCTCAACGGTATTCCACTCACCTCTTAATCCATTGCAAGAATCTGAAGAAGTTTTGGTCTCCAAGAACTTCTGAATTGATTTACAAACTTCCTGATTATTTACCTCGACTAGAATTCGTGGATTTCTATCAATTATACCTGGATAGAGATGACGACCCGGAGCTCATCTCAAAATTTCAAATGTTTTGCGAAAAGTATAGGGAGAGCCTCAAGAAATTCTATGTGTACGCTTATTGGCCACTGACCAAGTCACAATTGGAGCTCTTCCTAACCAGTGTTTGCAAGTTTAAGAGCTTAAATGAATTGTCGATAAACTTAGAAACTAGTGATGAGTGCAATGAAAGTGTGGACAAACATCTGATGAAAATATCAGAAAACAATTCAAGTCTTAAGTATTTGAACTTTTCGTTGTATACCCGAAGCGTCAAAATCGATAAAATATTCTTCTCTTTCGATGGTTTCAAGAATTTAGTCGAACTAATCGTTTACATCAGTAATACCAACGAAAATAAGACAATTGAAGGAAGTGTTCAATGTTTTAAACCATTGGAAAGGTTGAGGTCTCTAAAACTAACCTACGAACAATTCGACGAAACATTTTTCGATGATATTCACGAATGTTTACCCAATTTGTCGAGACTTACGATTGGCTGCGAGTCTGAAATAACCGACAAAACAATTCATCAATTATCGAATCTGAAGAAACTCAAAGATTTTCAGTTAAACAAATACATGAAATGCAATAAAGACATCACTGATGAAAGTGTCTGTGCGCTCATCAATGGCTGTCCCTATCTTGAAATGCTATACTTTGGTTCGCGGCCTAACATCTCGAATAAAACAATTGAAGCCCTCATTAATTGTGCCAATACTTATCCTAAAAGGAGTATTCACTTTGAGTGCGGTTTATCAGATTTGGGCGATCAGAATGAATTACAAACTATAGATTTGAATAATTTTATCGATAAAATACCAAATAATTTAACTTTAATTGTCGACCAATAATCAAAATCAATATTTTTAACTAAAACCAGTTTTTATAATTAAAATTAACAAGCTCACTATTTGCGATCACCTTTCATCATTTCATTTAGCATCCAGTCAAGCTTTGGCTAGTTGAATTGTATCATTTTTGAATCTTATGGTCCTGCAATTGGCCTTATTGATCCACCACTCTTTCCTCCTTTCTTTATTCTGTCCATTATTTGATTTGAAGTTATTGTTTAATTGTTTGCAAAGTTGGCACAGATTTCTGTTGTGAGACACAATTTCGATGCAATAGTTGTGTTTCCACTCAAAGTATGAGTGGTATAGACTTTTATCGCTTCCAACTCTTTGCAGATATTCGGCCAAATGTTTCGGAGAAGTGAAGTTTAAGGCATCGATGTATGAATTGGGCGGTAGTATTGCTGAATAGTTAGCACCGCCCAAAACAACCTAGACCAATATTTCATTATTAAGCTTATTTATAATATACACCAAATGACTTTACATACTGGAATTAATTCATACTTGATATTATGAAATGCCTTTTCCGTGACGTAATCCTTGCATATCTACCAGAATATGATAGGAATAATGAGTGTGAAGGTAAATTATCTTTTTATAGACTCACCGCATTTTCAAACGATAAATAAAACTTGTATTTCTTTTCAATCATTTGATTGCAGGAATTGTTATATTTTTGGCACTTGAAAGGACCGCATCCGCCATAAATGTCGACATCAATGTATTGTCTCAACTTTTTCACATAGTTTTCCCGTTTAGAGGGAGTCTTACAGTTACTGACAAACCAAGCAATAGATTTGGTCTTATTTTCAAAACTATATTTCTGTTTCCAATTACTCTGACATTTGAGAACTTTGCCGTAAGGACTGAATATATCGGAATCAGTTCTATAACTCATAATCCAATCGACTTTTTTAAGTGCCATCCCAAAATCAAAATTCGTGTAATGTGGGGATTCCATATTATAGAGAACCCATTTCTGGCCATCAATCACCTGTTGGGGTAAGTCATTGGGATTTGTATTATACCAGTGGAACAGAATGGCATCATATGAGCTCAATATAGTGCGGTCGTCACTAAATACACAATTAGTGTATTTACACTTCGGGTGTCTGTCCAGGATATCCATCCATTTGAATTGATACCATTTGGTCCACAAAAGTATCCGGAATTTCTTATCTCCCTTCAAATAAGCTGGATCATCAGGAAGAATTGATTTTTTCAATTCAACATTAGTAGTTTTATTAGTTAATATGATCAAGGTAGTCTCTAATATAGTCTTGAGAAAAAGCAATGCAACCAAAACTATAAATACTATTTTCCAGTGGTTTTTGGACATTTTCAAACTAAAACACATTTTGATAACGATTCAAAGCTATAAATTCTTGTGGTCACAACAAATGTATCAAGTTTCAATTACATGTATAAACAAGAACTTGATAACTTTTCAAGTGATGTTATATACTGCTAAACATTCATTTGAATTAGTGATCAAACGCTACAAACTTACAAGTTTTCTAAAAACAAAGGTATACTAGTTATTTTACGATTATTAGAAAGGAGAGGGTCTATCCGTACCCACATTTACACACTTTTGGTTTCATTTTGTTTTCAAATATTTGTGTAGACTTTGAAACTGCTGAACAGAATTAACATTTATTCAAAACCATTAGAAATGATGTGAGGAAAACATTTAATGACTCATTCTTTTGAAAGCAATTTATTTCAACCATAAAAACATTAGTATTTAACAAATGATGGAAAGAAATCATTACCTGATTATCAATAGTGGTCTTCATTAATGAGTTTCTCCTACTTTATCGCCATCCTATTGACCAGGTCTCTTAATTTGGGTCACTTAAGTTGGAGAAATTTAATTTAAATTCAAGGTTGTTTTCCTATTTTTAAATTGAGGCCAATCACAATATATTCATTAAATATTCATTAAAATTGGATACAATAATTATTACAATGATAAACTAATTACGTTAGACCTTAATGAATATAATTTTTAATTGACACCAGGCTCAACTAATTATTCTTAGGTTATAATATTCTAGATATTATTATATTATAAAGTGTATTATAAAAGTTAACTAATAAGTATGAAAATAACAGCAATAATTATCAAAATGGTAAATATATTGCAATATTTTGTTTGAACAAGGTTTAATTTTGGCGCCTTTCAAATCCATAGTTTTCTGCGCTAATGTTTGATTACATCATTCATTTCATTCACAGTTTTGTTTGTAAACAAACCTTTTAAACTGCACCTTGTACAACTTTGTAGTTTAAGGCCATGTTTTAGATAATTATCTGAATTTAATGTTTGGTTTAAAAACTTGAGTCTATGAAATGATTTGCCGATTGAACGCCAATTCAAACAAAAGCCGATTATTTTTAAATCATTGTTTTAAACGACTGTTCAGTGAACAGAATGAGTTGATTAATGAAAAGAATTTGCACCGGATAAGTTTAATAACTTGCAAACAGTTATACGACAGCAATGAGTCCAAAAAAGCTTGGTATTTGAGATCTGGTCCTAAGACTGGCATTAAAGTGAACCTGGAATGTGTGGACACCAAACCTAACGACAAGTCGGTTCCGACTCTCGTTGCACTTCACGGCGCTCCGGGCAGTCATATGGACTACACTAAATTGATCCGACACTTTGGAGACAAATATCGAGTGATTGTTCCCAATTTCCCCGATTTTTCGCTAACGGAAAGCAATAATTGTTTTTGGCATTCGGCCAAAGAAAAGGCTCAATTCGTTAGGGATGTCCTCAAAGTGTTGGACGTCCATCGAATAGATAGTCTGATCGTTCACTCGTCCGCAATATTCCCCGCTTCTTATCTGTGGTCAAAACAGAATCAAATGAATAAATTAGAAATCAAGTCGTTATGTCTTCTATCAAATCCCGGCCCCAAATGGTTTACTTTGAAGAGTAGAATGGTAA
The DNA here is from genome assembly GCA_034697865.1 of Oribatida sp. Classification (NCBI taxonomy): domain Eukaryota; kingdom Metazoa; phylum Arthropoda; class Arachnida; order Sarcoptiformes; species Oribatida sp. Next base: position 4,713 of record JAQGAR010001113.1, read on the forward strand.
CCTCAACCTTCGTCAACATATCGCGGATACCACTCATAAGACAATATTTAAGAGGAATTTGGTCCAACAAATTGACCAAAAGGTTAGGCATTAAAAACCGAATCGAAAGGTACGACGATTTGGCTCTTCTTTCCTCCGCTTATATATTGTCCGACACATTGACTGTCAAACAAAGACTAACAGAACTCAAAGAACAGAAAATACCGACTCTTTCTGTGTTCAGTTTAAAGGATAAACTCTTCAAAGAAGAGGTCATATATTCATTGCTTGAAATATTGGATCCCGACTCCGAAGTGTTCGATATCTACGAGGAATACCAAAATCGTTTCGTTCAAAAGGCTACTAAAGAAGACTGGATTAAAGTGGTTAACATCAGTGGTGGCGGCCATTATGTGTTCAACACTCACTCCGATATTGTCCACAAATATATCGAAGAACTTCTTCAAAGAGTTAAAGATTGAGATTACAATTAAAAATTTAGAAAAAATTAAACTTAAGACGATGGTAATTATTTTCCAGAAGTACTTGTAATTTGGCCAAAATATAAATCTTATAGGTGTACCACAACTCTTCTTCAAGCATTTCTAGCGGCTTCTTAGTTTTGAAACTCATATCAAGAGTAATCTTAGTCTAATTAGCAATAACGTGTGAGTTGGGGGACATTTCCATCACTGAAAACGGGCCATCAGTATGATAGTCGATACTTAATATTCAAAATGTATTAGTTATCAAATACTTTGTATTTTACCTTGGACATTTCGACTAAAAAAAATATGAGCATCAGTTTTATACATCCGATTACAACTTTATAACTAGACACTTATATTCCTGTTATGAATTCCTAATTGTTAAGTAATGTCGATGTATTTATTGATAACTACTGAGAACGCTATCTGAGAGACTGCACCTCATTGCCATATTTGCAATCTTGGTAATTATGTGAATTTTTATTTTGGAAATATGCATTCAAAGCATTTATTATAATCAGAGACATTTTAAAATGATAATTTATTGAGATTTTATGAGATTTTAATTATCAATAAGCAAAATAAGAGATCAAAACTGTTTTCTATAAAATGTGTTAAATGTCTGGAAGTGATTTTGAGACTGTTTTGACTCATTTCAGTCCTTCACATACTTTTCATGAACTTTAATATGATTTGTGAGATAAGATTTAGTTCTGAAGGTTTTGCCGCACTGTTGCCAATGACAAGCGTACGGCTTCTCTCCCGTATGAATCTTTCGGTGTTCATTGATGTTAAACCTGTTCTTTGTCTTGTAATCACATCCGGGCCAATCACAACAATTAAAAGGAGTATGCACATCATAAGCGTGCTTTTTCAAATCAATAAATGAAAAAAAGCGCGCCTTACAGTCCTTCCGCTTGCAATGAACGGTTGGTTCGGGTAAGTGCTCTCTTTTGTGATTAAGTAAACTTAGTTGCGATCGAAAAATGCGATTACATTTATAGGCCTCGCATTTGAATGTTGTTCTTCTGTTTGACTCCTTTTTCTGCGAGTGTTTTAAATGTTTGTGAACTTTGAGGCCAGCATTGGTGCTCATCCTTTGACCACAAATGTCGCACTTAATCACAATATCGGAGTGACACAAAGTGTGAATTTCTAGCCTTTTGGCCGTTGAGAAGCCTTTCCCACAGTTTGGATGTTCGCAAAAAAAATTATTTTCGATGTGAATGTCATTTATGTGATCCCGAAGAGCACTATACTCGCTGTAAGTCTTATCACAGTCTTCATAATTACAAGCATACCGTTTAGTGGTCGGATCCAAGTATTTATCCCTCACATTTGGCCCTCGGATGACCTTGGGCCTCTTGTATTCATATATTTTATATCCATTCGAGAAAGATGTTTGTGAATAGGTTTTCTCTGTGTTCTCCGTGTTCTCACTTTTGTTAGGTGAAGAGTCCTCATTGACAGCACTCGTCGTTTTTGGCGGTGTTGGACATGTAGTCGTCACAGGAGTTGAAGCTCCAGAGGGTAGAACACTATTTACACCTTGTTGCTTACTTTGTTCTAAAGTCTTGACCTTCCTATAGGCCCACCGCACCTCTAGTTTATTGGTCTCGTAATTAAAGTATTTATAACTGTCCCACACATGAGTGCCAGAGGATATGTTAGGGTGATATCTGAGAAACCTTCCATCGGGAATGTGTGGACTATTAGGAGTGAATGCCGTCTTAATGGGACTAGTTGCCACCGGATCTTTACGAACAACACTTTTAGGTTTTCCCAAAGACTTAATACTGATTACTTTCGAAACATTTGAACCAGATTTTGATTTCACGTTCAGAACAGTTATTTTGTGATTTTGTTTTGGAGTCTCCAATGCTTTCACTTTTTTATCGGCCGAGTCTTCAGTCAAATCAATGACAACACTCTTTGATTGACTCGAAGAAGTAGTTCCCGGAGCTTTTGTTACGTTTACTTTTACTAATCGAGGGCTTTGAAGGCAGTTATCTTTTGAATTGACAGTAGTTTTCGGTAATACTTTGATTACTTGTTTTGTATTGTTTTGGACCAACTGTTGGTTAGAAGCACTGCTCGGAAGAGCACTGGTCTGAAGGGCAGTGCTCTTAAGGGAAGGGTCCTTAACCACATGGTATCGAGTTTCAAACTTATTTGTTTCGGTATTCAATACTTTATAGCTCTGCAACGTTTTGCCCTTAAATGTCACTGTTTTTGGTCCCGAAGTTGTCTTAGGGGTGGAGTTTTTTGGGGGACAAACTTCATGGTATTTGATTAGCAAATCGTGGTATTCAGTTCTTAGTTGAGCATCCAGGCCATTCTTAAAACGATCGTAAAATTTGTCCAAAAGTACTCGAAATTCGGTCAAAACAGAAATCTTCTTCTTAGCTTGCCATAATTCATCCTCAAGCACTTTCATACCATTCTTATTCTTATCACCCATTTGCTAGCAATCTTGGTATAATTCAGAATAACCTCTGATCCAAAAACATTAACCAATTTATTGTTATTAATAATCACTAAATTGAAAAATATACGAGTGAAAGGTGTAAACAAACCATCAGTGACGTATTAATATGTCCGTTGGGGACCTTACTCAAATATCCTATCAATTTAAACCAGTCTCACAGCCAGACAGTTTTATTCTGTAATATGATCTTGCACATTTCGATAAAAAATAAGACAATTTTTAAAATTGATGAGAGATTAGTGATCTAATTGAATACATATGAATGAAAATAATAAATATTTGTCTTTAATGACAAATATTGCTTGCTCCCTTTCCAACAATTTTATCCTTTTTCGTTAATTCTATTGAATAGGTTTTATATGAAATTATATATAATTTATTGAGAATTTAAATAAATGACTTTTATTTGGTATTTGAGTTTTGAATAAAAACTTATAAAAACTAAGATTTAATATATTTTAACAAAAAAATAAGTTTATATTTTGAAAATTGCATTCATTTCAAAGATGTGCTCAAAAAATGTCTCATTAAAAACCAATTGACATAATTGCACCGAAATCAGTCCTTCCCCAATCTTTAAGGTTGAGTGCGGATCACTGAGGAAGAATCAAGCCTTGTGGGTCACAGATTGCCGAATCCCTCAAGAAATTCAATGCCTGTTCGGTAACTTTCGAGTTGTTAGTGTTGTGCGAAGTGCGGACATGTTTTCGGAGGTTAGCGCTATCACTGCAGCGATAGTGACATCCGGGCCAATGACATACATATGGCTTAATATTATTGTGAATATTCTTATGGTCTTTGAGCTGTTGTAATAACCGGAACCGTTTGCCACACGCGGGCCAATCGCAAGGGTAGGGCTTCTCTCCGGTATGGAGGCGCTTATGTTTCTTGATCTGATGGGCAAACCTTGTGGTATAGTCACATCCGGGCCAATCACAGGGCTTCAAAGGCCTGTCATTACTGTTCTTCCCGTAGTGAACGACATTCATATGATTTTTTCGGTGCCAAACGGTTTTGAAGAGTAGATGACAGCCATCGAACTGACATTGAAGTGAAGGCTCACTGTAATGGGTGAACGAGTGATCTCTGAGTCCTCTGGCGTTTTTGAAGCTCTTATCGCAATCTTCGACCCCGCACTTGAACGGCCTCTCATTTGAATGACTTCTCAAATGTTGACTCAATTCGTGTTTGGTTTTACACCTGTAATGACATCCATTTTGGTCACACATAAAAGGCTTGGGCTCTGGTATAAGACTGTGAGTCTTCATATGAAGTCGCAAATTATTATTATTCTTAAGAAGTTTACCACAATTTGGTTCTTTGCAGACGAGTTTCGGTTTATTCGAGTGAACTATCGTTAAGTGTCTATAAATACGGCTTTTGGTCGCAAACTCTTTACTACAGTCGGGTTTCGGACACTTAAAAGTGTTTGAACTGAAATCAAAACAATTCAAAGATTCAATAAACCCATAGTTTTTGTCATTGATTTTTGGCATTTTGTGGACAACCCTCAGGTGTTGGTAAAGGCTTTCTGTGACTCTGAATGCCTTTTTGCAGTCAACTTTCGGACATTTGTATAGACTTGTGTTCGCGTCGAATATATTGTCTTTTCTGATGTACTTCTGTCTCAATGCTTCTGTCTCTTCATCGACATTGCCTTCACTTCCAGAAGAATGGTTATCATCGCAATGATCTGATATTTGTTCAGCAATTTCTTCGGATTTAATGACTTTTCTGACATTTTTAATGCTCTGATTTCTATATTTTTTCAAAATTTTCTCTTTAATCAATTGATTGGATCTTTCAATAATCATCTCCTTTTTGACATTTTTTAGCAATTGACTTAGATCAAAACCGTGGCCCAGTTTATCATTGACATTTTCCAAGATATTCTTCAATTCATTGACCTCTTGTTTATCTTCATCATCGATCACATGATTATATTTGTAGTGAATTTTTTCCAAAAACCTCTTAATTCTTATAATACTTTTGTTGGCAAAAATTAGTTCATTGATCAATCGGTGATTTTCAGTCTTCAGTTCATCAAAAATGTCATTAATTTTAAGATAAATATGTCTTTTGTTTGGATTTTGTGAACTCATTTCTAATTAAATTAAATTTACTTACAGTTTGACTAAAAATGTAAACAAACCCTTATTTGAGTGAAAGGGACTGTTCTCTCATTGAAATCTGTTTGAATGAATTGAAGTAATCAAAGGCACTCTTTTAGTTGAAAGTTTCAACTTGAAACAAATTAAAGATCAATGTCAAAACTCAATGTTTTAGGTTTTACCGTTGATTTGTTTTTCGCTATATAGTAAATCATAATCACCTTGATGGTCTTAATACCTGAACATAACTAATTCAGGACTAGCTAATTTCTGAGGTCCTAGAGGGTCTAATGGAATAGTATTGCGGAATTTTCAGGCGATTTTCTGATGAGTGGCTCTCGTTGGTTAGTGCCATGGCAGGCTTAATGTCCACCATTAACCGAAAATAGCTGATTTGAGCCTTAATTGGGGTTTAAACCGGTTCAAGCGCCTGAATCTAGTGTTATTTGACTTTAATTTAGTTTTAAACCTGTTACTTCGGCTAAATTACCGAAAATAACGGCCAACGAAGCGGGGCAGTCATTATTCCTGAGCGCATCGATTTCTAGTGGTAAATCAAGATTTTTCAGTTATAGGGTCTACCCCCTCCTTGGCACTGCTTTAATTATTTTGTTATTTTACTGTTGTGTTCAGTATACTCGGCACTATGTTTTTTCCCTCAGACCTGGGCAGAAATTGCTCATCCCTGATCGTTGAAACTAACTTTA
>JAQGAR010001114.1:0-10485 GCA_034697865.1 Oribatida sp.
GAGAGAGAGAGAGAGAGAGAGAGAGAATCCATTTTCAATACATTCAATAATTTGAGGTATTTTTATGTAATTTATTCTTAGTTTGATTCTCATATTCATAGTTCTGAACTTCTCTGATATAATAACTAAATATTTTGGTTGTTTGTGTCGAAAGTGGAGCAGATTTGGGATAAAGTAATAGAAAAGAGTGGCATAAGTTATCACGCGATAGATAATAGCTTTGATACAATTGAGTGCTTTTGTATTAATCAATAGATAATGTTGTGATTCACTCACAAATCGATGCGAATTCGATTCAATGATTTTTATTTATTTATATTAATTCAATCGGAATAAGAATCCAAAAAATTTCTTTCGACACAAGCAATGCTTTTATACCAACAAATCAAAATTATCATAAAATGTATTTTAAAGTTCATTCAACTATTTTAGTCGCAACAATGTTGACTCAAAATACCACAAACATACCAAGGCTTACGAATTCTTGTATTCAAAATCAGGGCTAGCCAAGGGGTGGTAGACCCCCCTATAACCGAAAATTTCTGATTAACTACCCCCTAGAAATCGTAGCGCTCAGAAAAAAGGTTGCTGCGCGAAAATTTCCGGTAACTTAGCCGAAAAAACCGGGTTTAAGCTAAATTAACGTCAATTTTAACTAGATTTAGGCCTTAAAATTGGCCAAATTCGCCATTTTTGCGGCCATGACACTACGGGGCTAGACCCTCCCTAGAAAATCGACCAAAAATTTCGTAATACTACCCCCTAGAGCCTCGGAGTTTGGCTAGCCCTGATTCAAAATAATGCGATTTATTTTATTTATCATGTGAACTTTTATTTTCGTCTTTATTAAAGTGATTTATTATTAAAAATACTCATTTTATGCTTTTTATTGCTTTGTCGTTTAATAAGATATTCTGGGTAATAATAAAAAAATCCCTTTTTTGGAATTATTCTGTAAATAAAAGTAGGGCTCAATTGTTAGATTCAAAATAATTCAAAGAAATTACTCTTTAAACTGTCGATCAGTTTTCTCAATGGTTTCAATAATTGATTTATAGAAAAAATTAACCTGTATGAACAAATTTTCTAATTTTCTAATTGTTAAATTAATTTGATTTCTTATTAAATATTCAAAGAATTAATTTAAATGCGATAATAATTATTATTATTGAAGAGTTGAATATCTGATGGCGAAAGTGGTGCCAATTGGCGGACATTCTATTCATTCGTTTAGAGATTAATTTATATAAACGAAGAGTTTTTTTTAAAACATCTGTAAAACAGTTTTGAAAACAATGTTCTAATGGTTTGTTTACAATTGGGTTAACTTTTTCTCATTTTCATTGATTTGATTAATTGATAGAAACAATGAAAGCAATGAAAGCATTTGATTGTCTTTCGAGATATTTACCAAATATTTGAAGACATTTTGTCAGTCAATGAAAAACTTGACTCAATTCGATTGCAATTCGATATTCAATAATAAATTATATTAAAAATGAATTCATTGAAATTACTGCTGTTTTTGTTGACATTCAATGACTTGTGTTTTAATGATTCGTTTCAATTATCTGTTAATCAAATGCCGCAAAATTATGGCTCAGAAAACAAGAACTCAAATGATAACAAGAGTTGGGATAATTTTAAGACAAATTCATCAGTAAATGAGGCGCAGAATAAGCAGAATGTCGGCATAGATTCGAACAATTTAGTCCTTTCCAGACATCCCTCGTGTGTGACAGACATCGGTCATATTTGTGGCCGAACCGGCATTCAATTAGATAACAATTTGGCGGTTTTGAGTTGTCTTCAAAATGACAACAAACAAGAAGACAAACATTTGTCACATAATTGTCATCACTTGATTTGGTCGTACAAAAGAAATCTAACGAATGACAATCGGTTCTCAAGAGTGGCCAAAATGGTCTGCAAACAACTGATTGCTTCCAATGAAGACTGTTTGCGGGCAGAGAAGGAAAAAGTGTTGAGTCCGAGCGCTAACCTCTTGAGTTGTCTCATCGAAAGAATTTCGTGAGTTTTACTAAATTATAATTATTTTAAATTTATTTGAATGTGAAATATAGAGACGACGGCACAGACGGCACAGACATCGAATGCAAATCTTTTTTAAATAAAATGGAATTAATTATATTCAGTGACTACCGATTAGTCCACAATTTTACTGACTTTTGTGCCAATGATATCGAAAATCTAAAGTGCGGTCGACTGGACACAAATTCAGAGTCGATTCACACTCAGGGCGAAACTATCGACTGTTTGGAGAAATCAACTGATATATTGACCCCCAAATGCAAACATCAAATCTTGAGAATTGCTGAATTGCAAAGCGATGATTTCCATTTGGACCGCGCCCTTTATTTTGCCTGTAGGGATGACAGGGAAAAGTTCTGTCATCGCATTCAATCGGGGGAAGGAAGGGTTTATCGGTGTCTAATGCGTCACAAATTGGAACGCGATATGAGCCGCGGCTGCAGAGAAAAGCTTTTCCAGAGAGAAATGTTAGCCGTTCGCGACTATAAAGTAGCGCACGGATTGTCTAAAGGTATGGCCTCTTTATTCTACATTCAACTAATGATTTTTTAATTGATTTGAAAGCGTGTCGTCAGGACATCAGAACTTATCACTGCAGAGAAGAGACATCTGACCAGAAAGAGATCAGATTGGCTCAGATATTAGTTTGTCTCGAAAACGCTGTCACCAAAAATTTGGAGGTCGACTCTCAGTGCAGAGAAGAGATGTTATTACACCGAAGAACTCTTCTCGAAAACTATAATTTGACTCCGGATTTGGTCTCCGCCTGCGATGGGTTTGTCTCTCGATTTATAATCAAATCAAACGATATTTTGTTTAATTCGAAGATTTATTTTTATTTTTTTAGAGATATTCAACAATTCTGTTCGCGACTCGAAATTGGAGGTAAAACTCTTCACTGTCTTCTAAAACACTCGAAACCCAGAAGAAGAGGCGCCAAAAAAGGTCAAATCTCAGACCTTTGCAGGCGATCCCTCGAAGACCTTCTTAAAGAAACTAATGCTGGGGAGGACTGGCGAGTAGATCCTGTACTGCAAGACGTTTGTCAGAGTCCAGTCGATAGTCTGTGTAAGAATATAGATCCGGGAGAGGGACGCGTAATGTCATGTTTAATGGATAACATGGATTCTAATCATATGTCCGATGACTGTCGACAGGCATTACTCCAAATCCAATATTTCGTGGTTCGCGACTTCGAATTGGACGCAACGCTATACCGGTCCTGTCATAGCGATGCTGTCAAACACTGTCACGCAAAGAAAGACTGGTCAGATAAACCGGATCACATGGACCCAGAAAGAGGGCCCACTGTTTTGTCGTGTCTTTATAGATATGCATATCATCCAAATCATAACTTCCGACTCAGCGGGAAATGCGTTCAAGACATCCGACGTGTTATGAAACAAAGGGCTCAGAGCGTAGACCTTATGCCTGATATAGAAGAGCCCTGTCTTCAGGATTTAGCTTCTTATTGCAGTGGTCAGAATGATGGCCAAAGAGAGGACGATCTTCAAAGAAAGGGCTTTGAAATGGAATGTCTTCAGGACAACTTCCAGAAGTTAAATACTAAATGCCAGACAGCTATCGGAAACTTTACCGAAGATGAAAGCGAACACTTGGAACTCAATTATCCTCTGATAAAGGCCTGTGCCGTCCCTATCAAAGATGTTTGCACTGACCTAATGGACAGAGAAATCGACGAGGGAGATCTCATGGAATGTTTGATCCTTAACAAAAACAAAGCCGGGATTAAACGATTTCCAAAATGTCGGGTTGCTATCGAGCACTTCCAACTTTTATCTCTTAAAGACTTTCGGTTTAGTTTCAAATTTAAAGAGTCGTGCAAAACAGATGTTCTCAATTATTGTCGCTCTGTTAAGACCAAATACGATGTGGTGTCGTGTCTGAGCGGTATTGTCTTCAACGACACTCTTTCTAATCGGTTGAAACCAAGAATTTCTCTGAATTGTCAAAACCAATTGAGAGCAGAATTATTGGAAAGAAATGAAAACATCAAATTTGATCCCATTTTAGACAAAGCCTGCGATTACGAACGAAAGCAATTTTGCGAAGACATAGAGGCAGGAGAGGGACAAGTTTTAGAATGTCTAAAGTTGAACATGCTTAAATTGAAGAAAGCCTGTCAAAGACAACTCTTCAAACATCAACGCATAGAACTGACTGATAATTCTGTTGATTACTCACTGATGACGAACTGTAAGACAGCGATCAATAAATTTTGTTCAGAGACCGACTCTAAAGAAGTGTTATTCTGTTTGCGCGACGTTCGCGACCACATCGGAATGGATAAGAGATGCCGGTCTCTCGTCATAAAACGTTTGGCGCAACAAAACACAGATTATCGATTGAATCCTCGTTTGAAGTCTGCTTGTGAGAGGGATGTCCCCAAATTCTGTGCTGAAATCATAAATAAGCACAGAAGTGATGATCAATTGGAGGGGAAAGTCATCGCATGTCTTAAAAAACAATATGTTTTAAACAAATTGTCGCAAAGCTGTGAAATAGAAGTCGTGAATGTCATCCGAGAAGTCGCCCAAAATGTGGAATTGGATCCCATTCTGTATAAGTCGTGCCAACATGTAATCAAAGATAAGTGTTCTGAAGAGTTTGATGCGGAGGAGTGCCTCAAAACTTTGTTTAATAAAAAAGAGATCAAAGATAAAGAATGTAAGACAGAGATCGCGCGACTTATCAATCAAGTTAAGGCTGACATTCAATCAGATCCTCTCCTTTACAAAGTGTGTGTCCAAGACATTAAACACTACTGTTCCGATATTCCTCCTGGTCACGGAAGACAACTCTCTTGTCTTCTTATAGTGGTTGAGTCCGATTCTTCCAAATTGAGCGAAGAATGTAAAACAATATTAACAAAAAGAGTAGAAATGTTTGAATACGCGGCAGTAGTGGCGCCGGCAGACAGTGTCGCTCAAGTCTTCAGAATAGTGTCGACCTCTCCCTCGAAAAACTACTTTTTGTTTGTGTTTTTAAGTTGTATTGCAGTGATCTTTGCGGGCGGACTCCTTTGTGGTCGAGTAACTAAAAGAATCACAACAAACGATAAAATCAAATAATCGTTAAAACCATTGAAACCTTTGTTTTTTATCCGACTTTCAATCGAACTTCACTTTTGTCTGCAATTTATTTGAACTTTTTCTGTATTTCTATACAATTTTTATTTTGAATTAAATTATAATTTAAGCAAATTTTCGACAGTTTTTATATACATTTAATTAAATACTAAATCAATTCAAATGATTGATAGAAAATATATTAAAATAAGAGCAAAACTACGAAAGACAATCAAAAATATTTGAAATAACTTAAATAGATATAAAGTTTGAGCCAAAATGAGCCCTAAAAATATTCAAATAATTTATTAAATTTTGGGTTAAAATAATGGATTATCACAAGTCATAGAAATGCCACTAAAAGAAGAAAACTTCTCGAATGAAGACTTGATTTTGTGGTCAAACCTTATTTACTTTGGAATATATTGAGTCAATTTGAACATGCTAAATCAAATGTTTTGGAAGATTGAGGTCTAAAATGTCATTAAAGACCAATAGAAGTCAAATAGTCATATGAAGTATAAAGGAGTTAAGTTTCGTTCTGAGAATCACTTTTAGTATTTGACTCCAATTGGGAACAATAATTGTTACTCGAATCGGTCGGCGCTTCCAAAGAGTTATTTGCCTTTCCTTTTGGAACATTAACTGTGAGATCTACTTTATGGTAGTGCGCTCTCACAGGGTTTTTTGGTCTATCATAATGCAAAGAGTCGTAACCACTCGACTCACCTGAAAATTGATTAGAAATAAGAAAATATTTGAGTAAAGTCTTCAATGAAAAATGTAATAAAACCTTCGTTGACAGCACTTCTCCGTTTGATTTCATCATAAAACGGCTCTTTTTTATCGACTAATTGTTTGAGATCTTCAATACTGTGATATATATTTGGATTTAAATTATTATCTCTTAGTTTATGAGACGAGTCATTGACTTCTGCGTAATCATTAGTCGTTGCGGCAGAAGAAGCGCCGTCAGCCGAACACTGGTCTTCTCCCACATAAGAGAGTTTAGCCCTTTCTATATTACTTTTAATGTTATTCAAATTATTATGAATGTTCTTGACATTATTTGTGGGTAACGACTGAGAGTAAACTGGATTGTCAAAGTGGGTCCGGTCGGGCCCATCCTCTGACGCCGTATACGTAACATAGAGATCGTGTTTGAGTTTAATAAATTTTCTTCTATAATAGACTATCAAAAACAAAGCACCGAAGAGTAGGATAATTGGAATAATGATTCCAGCAATGAGACCACCATTTGATGATTCGGTCTGTTGTTCGCTGACACTCATTCCAAGCAGACGAATGTCACAGTTGTCTCCGGTATAACCTGATTCACATTAATGGCATTCAAATGAATTAAAAATACTTTATATTTAAATACCATATTTGCAAACACAGCCCAACATATGATCGCAGACCTCATTAGTAAGACTACACTTACAACTATGCAGACAATGATCGCCATAAAAGCCTTCGGGACCTGAAATCATAATTTTATTGCAATAGTTATAGAAATGGCAAAAATCTTACAAATTTCCGAACAACGCGTTCCCATAAAACCTCAAATAGAAATCAAAGTCAATTAGAGAAAGGAAACAGTTCTGAGCTCTACCTTCTCTGCATTTACAAAATCCATCAGTGGGTCTACAGGTGCCTCCATTATAACAATTACATTCTTGCTTACAGTCAATGCCGAAATATCCCGGTTTGCATTGCTCTGAACACATCTCTCCTCTCCAACCTTTGAATTGAAATCCAAATGTTGGCAACAAATTGAAACCAAATTCAATTGACTACAAACCGGGCAAACAACTGCATTTCCCAGATATATGGTTACATTCCGCCCCTTCTTTGGAACATTGACATTCGTGAGCGCAGTCCAATCCATATCTTCCGTTCGGACAAATCTATTGGAAAATATTCATAAAATAAATTAAGAACTCATTTGACATAAAGTACTGACTTCTCCGCAATGAAGACCGGAATACCCTGAAGGCGAGACAAAAGACAAACAAAATAAAAGTCAAATTAAAGAAATAAAACTGTGGTAATGGTAATACCCGCAGAACATAAACAACTGCCAGTTATATGATGACAGGGCTCTTTCGTATTGTGACACAACGGACAGCTTTCCGTACAATCTTTTCCAAATTTACCGGCAGTGCACTGAAAAAATTAACATGTGTATGAACATCATGTTCCTTATAATAAAATGTTGTGGGTTTCAAGTTTAAAACTATAAAATAAACCTTTTGTTTAATGAATCATCATTTAATATAGAATGTGAAGGTGATATTCTATCCAAGAATGGGTCAGCCTAAAAACCTCCTAAAAATCTAACTAAGAATCTAAAATAATAATAATCAAACAATCGTGTTTATTTAAAATATTACTTCACTATATTTGCCCACTTTTTAAACAACAATGTATGGTTTTGTTCTAGGCCAAAAATGGGGGAGTTTAACAGAGAAAGCTATATAAATTAAATTTATTTCATTTTCTAACTCAAGTGAAAAATACATAATACTTTATGTGTCTGGTAGTAAATGTAAATTTTTCAAAACAAATGTTTGCAAGGACATGCCAAGGATATGACAAATGTTGATTTCAGATCTTCGATTAATATTTAATTTGAATGTAAATAAAATAAAGACTTACTTTTTCAGAACATTTTTTGCCACTCCAGCCTTAAGTCCAAACAAATAAAGAAATGCATTCAATAAGAAAAATATTAACAATAATTCCATTCTTTTAGAGTTAAGGAATTTAAATAAACAAATAATAACAGAGATCTGCAAGGATATTTTTCAAAAATTTAACATTTGACCATAAATTTCGCTAATGGCTAATTATAAACGTCGAGGAGGATCTCCTAAAGGTCCCCCTGATAACGATAATCTACAATAGCGTACAATAGGGGAACAGTAGTGTATTATAACAATGTAAACTATGCTTCAAATTTGATTATTCTTGTTAAACAAAAAGCGAATTTGAAAATTGGGAACAAACCTCTGTCACATATGCAAAGATGACCATTGTCAGCTTCACAGGCTGTGCCTTCAGAACAGGTACAATATTGTTCACAATTGGAACCCCATTTGCCTTTTGGACAATAATTTCCAACGAATTGACAAAAAGGTCCAGAAAAGCCGACTTTGCAAACACATTCGCCTTTCATTAAATCAAATTAAAATCACACAAAAAAGGATCGAAATTAAAGCACTGACCAGTTATGTGATCACAGAATTTAGTATTGGTTTGATTGCAATTACACTTATTTTTACAGTCGATTCCAAAATATCCTTTCAAATGATTGAAGAAAATAATAAATAAAAACCCAAAAAAAATTGTGATATTCACCGGACGAACACTTCTGACTAAAAAACAAATTGTTATAAATTAAATCAAATATTTCTGTGATATAGAGAAATACCTGCAGTCGTTTCCAATATAACCGGCCGAACAGTTGCACAACCCTTACAAAAGAGTATAATTGGATTTATTTTTTAAAGACAAAATTAGTCTAACCGTCAATTGGATCGCAGGCGGCGTTGTTTTGACAGATGCAGTTGTATTGACACGACTCTCCCCATTTGCCAGGAGGGCAGGGACGTTCACATCTGAGGCCAGAATAACCTGCTGGACACACACACTATACGAAAACACATTGGATTAAACCAATGATTTAAAAAAAAGCCAAATACCTGTCCAGTTTGAGGCGAGCACTTGATATTTCCAAAGCAGGAACAATTCTGAGAACAACTTAAACCATATGTTCCAGTAATACATGTTTTTTCACATTTTGTGCCCATCCATCCCGAGTCGCACAAACATTCGCCTTAGAAATCATACGATAAGTTTAATGGAAATAAAATAATAGATATTCGATGTAATTATTAAATATGAGTCCACACAAATACAAAGCCCTCAGAGAAAGAATCTCATGACTAGTTATAGAAAATAATTGTAAAGGTAATTAGAAATGACCACGTTGTTTATCGGCTACACTCTGAAAAGTTACTGAACTTGTCGATGTTGGTCAAAATAGCCAGTGGTCAAAATACACTTTAGTGAAATTTATATATTTATCAATTACCATCAGGTCATCAAAAATATCCTCCCATTGAAACTAAAGAGGCAGTCAAATAATCTTGGCCGATTTATTTTTTTAATTCTCAATTTTTTGCCAATTTTGCTTGCCTGGGGAAGCGGCCAAGACCACGACCGACATATTGTCTGTCCATAGACATCATGTTTAAGGAATTTCTCGGCTCAATGGGAGGTAGAAATTTTGCTAGTAGTGAACGAAAACATAGACATAGGGGTAAAATTTTTTTAACCAAAATTAAGGGAGGACAAAAATTTGGCATATTTTTGTTTGGCGGCCAGTTCGAGGCCAAAGCTCAGGAGAATACATGGCCTATAACCCGTCACAATCCCTGGGTAGATATGTTATTTTAATCAGGGATCCACAAGCTCAGCGAAAATTTTGACAAAAATCCTGGGGGGGGGGTCAAGGAGGGGTAAGTTAAAAGTCATGCCCACCATTTTACCGCAAATTGGCCGAAATCCAGATTTATTTTTATCTAAGGAGGGTATACCTGTGATGTGATGACAAAGAGCTCCGTTACGACACTCACAAACATTTTCACAGAGATTGCCATAAGTTGGAGGAGAACACTGTCTGTGGCAAAATTGTCCAGTATATCCCTAAGTAATGGGCATTAGTCAAAATAAACAACTAAATAATTGATAATACAGGTTTGCAGTGGCACTCTCCCGTCCAGGGGTGACATAAAACACTGTTGTTTTGATTGCATTGACAAATATTCTGACAATTATTGTCACCATATAAGTTGTCCGGACAATTTCTGTGTTCACATTTAGGTCCCAACCATCCGTTCTGACAAATGCAATCCCCGGTCTCGAGATCACAAGTGGCGCCATTGGAACAGTTGCACAGTTTCTCACAATTCATGCCATATGTGCCAACGGGACACTCGTCTTCACAACGGATTCCTTTGTAACCAAATTTACTAAAAAAGGAAATTAATAAATAATTTCTGATCAATTAAAGTATTTATTGAAAGGACAGGATTTCGGGTCCGTAACACTGAAATTTTGCATTCATTTTGATTAAAAATAAAAATTTATTTATAAAATTAGAAATAAGCAGGGATGAGCTTGGTCTTCGATCTCAGGGGGGATCAGGCAGGGGATAAAATGGCGGCCGGAAGTACCGAAAATGGCCGGAAATCCGCCACTTTTGTCCTTAATTTACCGTTTTTGGCTACAATTTCGGTTAAATATAGCTTAAATACAGTCTAAATTACATTGAATT
>JAQGAR010001115.1:0-10480 GCA_034697865.1 Oribatida sp.
TCAATTCAATTCAATTCAATTCAGGGATTTCACCATTAATTACTAATTAATTTGATGCAAACGAATCAAAGCTATATATAAGTACAGAATATTTTCGATGTTTCATATGATCGGCAATATTTGTTTACCGCGATATTAGTTTAGAAGAACTTTTGACTCTTTTACAGTTATATTACACTGAAATAAATAAAATGACAACATTTCTTCTAATATTGATTGATATTCAATACAAAAATATCACTGGAAACTTATCAATGATAAGTTGTCACAAATGTTTGTCAGTTGCTATCAGATCCAAATTTTTAAAGAAAGCGAAAGCATTTCAAATGAATTTTTTAACTCATTTTACACTTATTATTTCACAATTAAGGATCACTTGAATCAATGAATTGTTCATCAAATTAGTGACACATTTACATGAAACAGATTTAGATAAACAAATGTGAATCAATAAATGTTGAATCAGTACTGGGAATGTCTATAAACCAAATTGGCCTTCTTCGTTCAATAAGTTTTGTGTTGTCACTGTTTCGGTGGGAATTTGAAATATATTTTTGAGAATTTATTTTAAAAAGCAAATAATAATCATTCAACGAAACTTTAGAACCGTCATTAAATTTATTAATCGGGGTTTAAAAGCTTTTAACCAAATATTTGCACGAATTTTGATATTTTTATGGTTTCAAAAAATCTCAATAATAAAAGTCGAATCACTGCAGAATCTATTGATAAATAGGAAATGTAAGTCTATTTTTTTATTTTGAATTCCATATAGACTATTTTTATATTGAATTCTCATTTTTGTTAAATAAAATAAAGCCTTAAAATGAGAACACAAACCAAAAATTACATAAAAGAGTTATCATTCGTTTGAATACTATTTTGTAATCATTTCGTATAATAAATTGAGTAAAAACAGAAATTTTTCATTTTTTTAAAAATTCATATTAAGTAATTGTGATGAATGAGCTTGCTATATTGAATGGTTTTAATTTGAAATTCGTGAGTTTTACTTCTACATCTATATAATTTATGCATATTACTTGTATTTATATTAATAATCGATAATTATATAACATTTGAGTTTTATAGTATTCTATAGCACCTTGGTAATTAAGAAAAAAGTTAATTGTTAATTTAATATGACGTAAGTTAAGGAAAGTTTATTTAAATTGCATTCCAAGAGGCAATCATTGATTTTTCTGTTGAAATGAAAGACAATTTGAAAGATGTTTTGCTTCAAATCGATATCTCAAATATTTTCTGCAATATTTACAAATTGATATCAAATCAAAAGTATTATAGAATAAAAACAAATTTATTTTTGGGAAAAGACTGTCACAAAAGGCTTATTTAAACTAATCTATCAAATCGTCGATTAAATCATTTTCTTTAAACCAATTAATAAATAGTTTGTTTCATTTATTGTTTTTGTCTCTCATTTCAATCTTATTTCAAATTGGGATCGATTTGTGCCAAAGAAATGAACAAAATTAACCGAAAAAATTCTTTTGACAAACAAAGGCAGAATGAGGGTCCGAACCTCAGCAAAGAAGACGGCGATTCTGATCTCAAGAAACCGATTCCTGAGATTTATGTGAACGCTTGCTTTCAAATCTCTGGCGATGATTTGGTGAGTATCATCCTTGCTAAATAATTTAAACATTAACCATTTTGACTTTCTATAATTAATAAACCAGGAACTTAACTCCACTCAAAAGAATGGATCGGTAGCCATAAATATTAATGAAAAGCATAGAAAAGAAGATGAAAGTGATTTTCTTCAAAAGATAGTGAACTCTATTTCAAAGTTTATATCCAAACATAAAATTTGGTTTCTGGCCCTACTCTTCCTGTTATATAACATTTACCTAGGTTTCGCAATATATCTTACCTGGGATCAGGTATTTGTTAATCCTTAGAAATCCTTAAAAATTTGGGTAAATTTTGTAAATTTGATTACAGAGTGAAACCTATTGTAAAGGCGTTAAACTACTGGTAGTGTTGACATCGATTTCATACTTTTGTGGCATTTATTCAACAATTTTAAAGCCGTTTGCAATCAAACCATTTAACAGAAGAATAATTCGACCCATTGTTATATCAAATGAAAAGAGCTTTTGGGCGCAACATATCTCAAAAATTCTTTGGTTTATTGCAATCAGTATTGCCGTTGCTTTCATTATATGGGATGCAAAGGATGAGCCCATGCGAATCGCATCCGGTGGCGGACTCTTCGGCTTCATATTTCTTGGATACATATTCTCGGTTCGTAATCCTTTAGTTAATAGCCTTTAATTTGATTGTTGATCTTATTGTGGGAAACAGAAACATCGGTCACATATTGTGTGGACTCAAGTAATCTGGGGCGTTTATTTGCAATTCTTATTCGGGCTGTTTATCCTTCGCTGGTCTTTCGGCAAACAGCTCTTTGAATGCATGGGGGAGAAAATCAGTACTTTCCTCGAATTTACAGACAGTGGTTCCCAATTCGTGTTCGGATATCTAGTGGACGGCCGGTTGTCGGGCAGTTTAAACAACGTAACTGTCAATGGAGAGACCACTTCAATCAGTCTTCCAACTCAAGTCTCAATTTTTGCTTTCAAAGTAAGCCAATTAAATGATGAGAATTTGAGTTAATTATAATGTCTTACCTTTGAGGTGGCGCCCGTCATTATATTCTTCAGTTTCTTCATCTCGATCCTTTATTTTTATGGAGTGATGCAGATATTGGTGGTAAAAGTGGGCTGGTTCTTGCAGAAGACTGTCGGAAGCACTGCCTGCGAGTCACTGAATGCTTCGGGAAACGTATTCCTCGGAATGGTATTTAATAGTTAATAAAACCATTTAAATTGTTCACCTTTTGCTGACTTTGTAGACGGAGGCGCCTCTTATGATAAAACCGTTTTTGTCAGTTATGACCAAATCTGAATTACATGCTGTGATGACTGGAGGTTTCGCGACAATCGCTGGCGCAGTAATGGCCGCATATATCAACTTCGGTATCAGTCCGAGTCATTTAATATCTGCGAGTGTGATGTCAGCGCCGGCCGCTTTGGGTTTCTCTAAGCTGTTTTATCCGGAAACAGAAGTCAGCAAAACCACTAACAAGAACATAAATGTCGGCAAGAGGTTTGCATTCAAGGAATGCCATAAAATTTGTTAATTATATTTTTGATTATTTAGTACTGAAAGGAACGCATTAGAGGCCGGTTCTAACGGCGCCTGTATGGCAGTCAAGTGAGTACTACTGCTCTAATTCTTTGGCTAACTTTCGCTTTCAAGCAATAAAAAATGGTTTGAGTAGTGATTGACTGCAAATCTGATATTCAAATGACAGAAAAAGCAAAAAATCAATTTTCTTTCTCAAACAATAAGAACATATCGGGAAATGTTGGAAATATACGACTTTTCCTGATTAGTCTTAAGTTTAAATTTTAATAACTAACTTAAACTCTAGACTCGTGGGTAATATAATCGCTAATTTGATAGCATTTTTGGCGTTCATCGCATTTCTCAATGCATTGCTGTCGTGGTTCGGCTCTTTGGTTAATTACCCGGAGTTGAACTTTAAGGTAAACTTTTCAAAATTCAAGTGTTCTTTGATTTCCTAATTAAAAACCAATTTCATATCTTTGTGTAAATCTCGATAACTCTTTTCAACTAAGGATTAAATGATAACCATTTAAATGGTTTCATAATTCAATCGATGATATGATACGACTCATAAACACAGATAACATTCATTCATAGTATTCGTGTACTACCAGTCCTATCGTTGGGTCCAATAATTTATATTTTGATGCTCTTATCTACGGATGCTTTTTTGGGCCGACAATATAAGAGTACTGAGAAAGTGAGTCCAATAGTTCAGATCAGGTCCCAACCAGTTTGACCGTATCAGTGCTCAAAGGGATAACAAAGGGGGACACAACAAAAGTGAAAACATTACCACAAGTTTAATGAAAATGAAAGCTTTTGCTAATCTGATTGAAACTAATTTTTAATTTTCGGTGGTAACAAAAAATTAGTTTCACTCTTAATAATTTTGAATCAAAAGGTGAACTTCCCGTAAATCAATTCAAAACAATAGTGAAATGCGTAACAACTGTCTGTCTGTCAATAGTATCGAGAACTTTTCAAAACACTTATAAATCCAGTTTTATCCCAATTTTGATAATAACACAAATATTTGTTTCATACTTCAGTGGATTCTGTCCAAAGTGTTTATTCCGTTCTCATTAATGATGGGCATTGGTTTAGACGAGTGCGACAGAGTGGCCACTCTTATCGGTCTTAAGACAGTTATCAATGAATTCGTCGCTTATCAAGAGTTGGGAGAAATGATTAGAAACAATGAAATTTCGGTGGGTTTGAGGGAAACCCCTTTCAAAAGATGAGATATAAATTAATGATCTTTTTTTGATAACCTGTCAGACAAGGGCACAGACAGTGGCAACCTTTGCTTTGTGCGGCTTCTCTAACTTTGGCTCAATTGGTATTCAGTTGGGAGCACTCGGATCGATGGCACCGGACAGGAAAGCCGACTTGGCTTCCATGGCCTTAAGGGCTATGATCGCGGGGTCAGTCTCTTGTTTTATGACCGCCTGTATCGCAGGAATGCTCATATCAGAGTCCAATTTAACCATGGGTGAACATTTACACTATGGACTCAATTCCACGATCCCTTGAAGACAGTGCGTATGAAGTGAACAGCACTTCAGTCAAATGACACCACATTTCTAACAAAAATAATTTTCATAAAAACTTGTAAATAATTTCATTAATAATTAATTTATTATAAGAGAAGAGAAAAACATTTGATTAATAATAAAAAAGGTGATTTTAATTCCGAATAATTATGTCATTAAGACATTGATGTTAAGCACATATCATAACATTGAGTCAAATGAATTTGATTTCAAAACTCGATTTATTAAAAACATATTATGAAAAAACTATTTGTATATTAAAGATCTGCTCACAAAAAAAGAATGAATTTCTTTCCTTAATTATATTTTCAATGAATTGACAAATAATGGCTCAAAAACTGTTTATAAGTTCCGATTTTTTTTAACTCCTCGATAAGATTCTAATACATTCAGTAGTAGTAATGATAATCAAAGTATTAATTCCAAGATAACTCATTGTCATTATGTGAGTTGATTTTTTTTATGTCCCGTTTTTTTAACCCACTTTTCGAACGGCTTTCAAATATTCAGTCGACGAATAAATATTATTCAGTCGATTAGCACTGTCTTCAAGAAAGTGACGATCAATGCTTCGAAGTCACTGCAAATCCAATGACTTCTGTTCGCGAATAAAACCAAAATTTGCTGATATTTTGAAATTTTGTTTTCCTGACTCCTTATTATTTTATTCAAAGGACACTTTGCCTTAATTTGATTCAAAGCTAATGTTTTTTGACAGTTCTATAAATATGGTTTTGAATAAAATCAATTCTCTTCGTAGATAAGTAAGCATCTCATTAATTTGAACCGCTTTCCCATTAAATAGGAAGTTGTGTGCAAATCGATATCATTTGTCACTTAATGCTCAATATATTTCAATATTCAACATTATTTCAACTTTCACTTAACTCTTTGTAATAATTACAAAGGTTTTGTATTTAAAATTACGGAAAATACGTGCTATTGTTGTTTGGAATGGCCTGAGGGCTAACCTATACAAAGAGTCTATGTGTGCGAAACAAAGTAAGTTACGGCCGGTTCGATCTGAAATCTCTTCTAATCTCGAAGTAATACTAAGACAGTGATTACTCTTAAAGGAAACGTCAAAACATTTGTGCAAACATTCGTCACAAACGGGAATAAGAGAGCAATCGCTGAAAGAGAGAAACGACTGGCGAATGCGAGTCTACTTAGTAATCGGTATCAGGTAATTCCCCAAATTATCCCATATATTCACTGGGAGTCGAGAAAAAGTTTACTCATTTAAACTTTTGAAGAAGAACTTCAAATCAGAACCTTCTCTGACATTCAATAAGTTCTTCGTTTAATTTAAACTTATATTCAAAATATTAGTTTTCAGTTCTTATGGAATATTTGATTTCAACTCTTATTAAAGTAGTTTTACTAAGTTTTTAGTTATTGTTATTTTATTTTTAAACTCAAATTTCAACCAAAGTTTTTAATTTAATTTAATTTTTCCATTTATTTTATTCATAATTTAATTATTGATTGATTTGATTGTGTGATACATAAGAATATTGTTTCCAAATAAGAGTGAATTAATAGTCAGCGCTCACACAAAATGCCAAAAGTATCGCAAAAAGTGGTCATAACTCACATCGATGTTCAAAACGAGGTAAGTCTACTATTAATCTCTTAACTCAACCGAAAAGGTTTTAATTGAAAATATATATATCGAATTAATAGCGCATTAATTTCGGTAATAAATATGTTGTGAATAAAGAGCCCCAGGCCAAAAAGCCCCACTGGAGTGAACACTTCGTATCACTCATTGCCTTCACTTCACTCAAAGACAATAAGAGAGAAAAGACAAATGTTTTCCGACAATCGGAAAGAAGTGACAGGATCAATTTGAGTCTAAGTCGCGAAACCTCTTTCAATAATCTTCAGAATAAGGAATCGAATTCATTGAAAATTCAAAGGAAACCCATATTTATTGATCAAAACTTGGAAACAGTGGGCAAACTTTCTAAAACAGGAAGCCTCTGCTCCATTACCGATGACACCCAAAGCGATTCCCATAGCTATACCGACAGCGAAAAATATGCGTCCAATTATCTCTCATCGGCCGACTCGTGCAGTCTTTCAGACTCTTCGTCGGTGTCTGGCTCACTTTTGAACCTTTCGATTGCAAGACGAAAATCGGAAGTTCGAGTAATTGACCGATTCGGCGGTGATTTCCAAGACGGCTGTCTTTTCCCTTTGGCGCTCACCCTTGATTGGGGTGATTTCCCTACAACACAGATTACCTGGGAGTCAATTAACATCAAAGCAGATCTAGTATTAGATAAATGGTGTTCACAATTCTCGCGGTAAATATTTATTTAAATAGTGTTATAAATACTTATAGAGTGATTAGATAAACGAATCCATTCATTGATTGCGTGATCCCTAACAGTAATGTAAACCGCGTCCTCTCAAAT
Organism: Oribatida sp.; assembly: GCA_034697865.1. Lineage (NCBI taxonomy): Eukaryota > Metazoa > Arthropoda > Arachnida > Sarcoptiformes > Oribatida sp. The sequence goes on from JAQGAR010001115.1 coordinate 7,136, forward strand.
GCATCTGACTTTGTTTGTCCGGATCCGTCTCTTGAAAACCGGATGTTATTGCAGTCGAAGAAGAATCACAAACCACTGAAACGATGGAACTCTTCTGAAGACTTGCTTACTCTGAATCGTCGAAAGATAAGCAGAAAAAACAGTTCACGTGCTCTATCCTCGACTGACGACTCGCTCTTCCCTCGAGACACTACTTCAGAGATCACAAGACCTAAAAGTCCAGAAAATTCGAGTATTAAGTGTCATAAAAAGAGTGACAGATCTGATGATAATAATGAACTGATACTTTTGCAACCGATTTCGAGTCCACTTTTTGTGAAGACTTCGAGTTTAGTTCAAAAGCCAATCAGAATTGAGGCAAAGAGTTTGCTGAAAAACATCAGAGCCAACAGCCCGCTATCTCTGGCCCTTTACATCACAGAAATAGATAAACAATATTTTCTTCGTCTTAAAGACAAACAACTATTCGATTGTATGCACGGAGATTGCGATTTGAATCAGGTAAGATTAGTTCAAAAGTTTGAGTGCTCTAAAATTCTTGACTATTCTTTAACATAAACTTTTGAGCTTATTTTTGAGATTAAATTCAGTTCAAAGCCAGTCCTTAAACGCATTTTTCTTTGCAATCAGGTCTTCAATAATTATTGTAAGAGTTTTGTGAGTATTTCGCAAAAAAAATTCAAATTATCGGAAAGACATAAGAAAACCAGAATCTAAAACCTATATTTCACAGAAGTTTAAACTAGAAATGAGAGACAATACCAATAAATATTTGTGGACATAAAACATTGCATTAAATTGTAATATCGATAAATTTTTTAGGTTAGGTTAACAACACTATTAACTGTTAAATATTAGTTTCAATTATTTTATTTTTAGTTTTTCCATTAGACAAACATATCTAACGTATTAATAAATTTAATTTACATTCACTAACAGCTTAAACACGATGTGATTGAATTGCAAGATATTCTGGAATTCGGAACAGAATTAAACAAATTTGTCGTTTCAGTCATCAGAAAGCAAATAACGCCGGAGACTCAGGGCATAAAAATCGCCGGTTTTATAGAAGTAATTGACTTTTATTTTTAGACATTTGTTCTTTAAAATAATTATTCAAAAATAACTCAAAAAATGAATGAAAATTAACTGATTTTGTCATTTACTTTGACGGGAAGGTCGCCTGTATTCTAAGAAAGCTCAGGAATTGGCACTCGTTGGTCAATATTATCAGAGCACTTCAGTCGCCCAAGATTTATTTTATGGAAGAGGCCTGGATGGCTATGAAGAAGGCTTTTCCAGTACATTTTAAGTAAGTCATTAATAATTCATTTAATTATTTAATTAATAGTTTGTCTGACTTTTCCTTAAAATAATGTTTGTGTTTCAGTGATTACATAAAACTGTGTCGATTGGTACGACTCAACCAAACCTGTATCATAGGCTCCACTATTGGTTCGAGTATACCATCGTTGGCCTCATTGCTTTCAAAATTAAGTATTCATTGCATCGCCACTTGGGATCTGCTCGAAAATAAACGACGATGGACTGAACAGCCATCCATTGCCGGTTCGTTATTAAATTAATAATTAGATTCTCTGAAGGCTGTCCATGATCCTTTACTGTGAGAAAGCCATGATCCTAAACACAACTACTTCTACTTTTAAGGAATTTTTATGAATTGCTCATAGAATTATGAAAAAGTACTAAAAAAAAGTACTTTTAAATTCTTGATTCGTCTGAGTCAATATATAAATATTCAAGTACAAAATTGAACTATTTAACTAAGTGCAGGAATAATTTGCAGGAAAATTTGTCAATTTTGTCTTGAATTCGCTGCAATTATTGGTGATTCGCAATTCAAGGCGTTGTGAACATCAAATCAAAGCTAATTTCAGTGAATCTAACCTCAAAATCAGTGAATATCATCACAAAAAGTTGATAGATATTCACAAAACATTATATTAACAAATCTTAATATTAAGTAAAACTAATGGTTCAGTGAATCTCAAGGAAAAAACTGTTTGATTATCCTCATATCCAAATCTAGTCAGTTTTGAAGGAAAGCAGTTATCATTAAATTGAATCAAATTTCAATTTCATTCAATTCTAGACAAGAATTTTTCATTTAATAATAAATTTATTACTCAATAATCAGATATGACTTAATTGCATAAAACCAACGATAAAATTACAAAATGAATTATTACGAAAACGTTTTTTAAACCTTAATCGTAGTCTTAAACTTTGGGTAACTTTCCTTTAACTTTGATTTCTTTGTCCACAATTCTCAATGATATTAGAATTGAAAAAGAGTTTAAAGAATGTTTAGGAAAATGTTTCGGAAAGTTTTCATTAAAACAAATTATTTTTTGCAAAGTATTTAATGAAATTCGTTGTGATCTAAAGGTTGGGTCGATAACGAACTTATCGGTCAATTGGTTGAGTCCCAGAAACTAAGGCAGAAACAGGAGGAAAGATATATGTTATCATTGGATTGCAATCAATACACTCTACTGCCTGTCAACGATCCGATCCGTTTGATCCCAAACTCATCGCTACCGAGAAATTGGACCCAAAAGGACATCAAATACATAACTAATTCATATATGAGACCAATAGTGAAATGTTTTCAGTCATCCTTTCAAAAAGAGATGAATCTGATCCGACACTACACTATTCCCACCGCCTATACATAAATATGTTGACACAAATACCGGTACATTTTAGAAACGCTTTTATTTCTATAATCATTAGTTTTTAATTACAAATTCTCATTGGATTTGTAATAAAATGTCTTTTAATTGTTAAGTTTTATTGTGATATTAGTATTTCATTGCATGTATTTATTTTAATGTCGTTCAATACCTGTGCAGTAATCGATACCATCGATACCATCGATACCATCGATACCATCGATGCTATTGATTTGCATTTAAATTGTATACTTTTTTTTCTCTAAATTAGTTTTCAATAAATTGAGATTCAATTCATTTAAATAAAGACTTATATTATTAATCATTTTTATCAATATTTCCTCAAAAGCCTCGACTAAAGAACTTTGTATGTATTGCGTACGTATGTTTGTTTTGACCAAGATTTTTTATCAACTTTTATTTATAGACTGATGTAAATAATGTTTCAAAGACTTCTAAATAAGTACTTCTTTAAGGTATTGAAACAAACAAATGACTCATAAAAAGTAAACCTAGAATTTTGTTTTTCCCCAATCAATAATATGGGTAAATGTAGAATATAATAATTCCAAGAAATTACTAGATCCATTACAAGGTGATTACGAGCCATTATTTTAAAGGGTAATTTTACTCTGAAAACTCTAATTAC
>JAQGAR010001116.1:0-10477 GCA_034697865.1 Oribatida sp.
CCCCCTAAATTTTTTTCAAAACACCCCACCTACCCCCTCCCCTGAAAATTTTTTCGAGAGACCCCCCCTCTGAGGTCGGGTACCTTGGGCATCCCTGATAAAAGGGTAGAACAACAAGAATAGCCTTTTCATGAAAAATGCAACAAAAATGCTCAAAATTAAAGCCTGGCGTCTTTTTCTATCCTATTTATTGCCTATATGTATAATGAAAATGTTGAAAGTCAGTTTACCGATTGACACTTCGGCAAAAGAGTTCTTGGTCAGTAGGGTTCGTCGGATAATTGATGAACGGAAGAAAAGCAGCCAAAAACACAACGATTTTATTCATCTGCTTTTAAATGCGGAGAAAAATTGTAATGAAGTTAAAGAAGTTGAGCTTGTTAAGGATATTTACACATCCCTTAACATGAACAGCGAGGAAAAGTTACTTGTTGAAAAGTTGTTTGATGTCAATGTTAATTCAATTACTGAGGATGAAATTATATCCCAATCGCTCACTTTTATTTTAGCCGCTTATGAGACTTCTTCATCGACCCTATCCTTTGCCGCCTATGAGTTGGCCCTCAATCAAGACATTCAACAAAGCCTTTACGAAGAAGTGATTACTGCAGTCGATGCCAACGGAGACATTAATTACGATTTACTCTCAAGACTTGAAATTTTGGATTCAGTCATATCGGAGACCCTACGTTGCCACCCCCTCCTATATACCTTCAGCGTAAGGCTTATGAGGACTACAGGCTGGGCAAAACGGGTATTACAATTAAACAGGGACAGGAGATTGATATTCCTGTTTATGCATTGCACCATTCAGAAGAATTTTATGAGCGTCCATTCAGATTTGACCCGAGTAGATTTATGCCAGGGAACAGGCATAAAATTGTTCCTTATACTTATTTGCCTTTTAGCGCCGGTCCTCGAAACTGCATTGGGATGAGATTTGCGCTGATGCAAATGAAGGTCTGTTTGGCTCAAATGGTGAGACAGTTCCGACTCACCCGAGTGTCTGATACAGACGTTCCACTTGTGCTGAACAAGAATTTATTCATTCTTTTAGCCAAACGAGTGATTGTTGGCATTGAAAAGAGATTATAAATAAATTAATTATAAATTAATTATAAATTATTATTAAATTAATTCTTTAATCAAACAGAATGTTGATAGACTAAATTAATAAAGTCTCTCTTAAAAAAAATCATTTCAAATTCATTTCAAATTTTGTACGACAACCAGACATCTTGTAAATGTAGTGAAAAACTTTATTTTACTTTTCTAATTCTTAATAAATTCAATGAACAAGCATCCCCGTTGAGCCAAGAAACTCTTTATACATTGCGTCTTTGGACAAATACTATGTCTGAAAGTTGATGAATTAACCAAGATATTATTAAAAAGAATATTTGACGTTTGAAGTGAATAACAATAGTGTTTGATAATTTCATTTCTTTCAATTTGATCAAATTTCCTTTTCAAAAAAATTGAAACAGCATGGCTAAGTATGTCGACACTTTAGCAAACAGCATAGATTTAGGCGTTAAAAAATAATTATCACATGATACTATCATATGAGTTTAAAATAATGACAATATTTTAAAATAATTTAGAATTTTGACCTTTTCCAATTAATTGTTATTCCATGTTATTTTCAAAAGAGGAAAATATAATTAACAATAGTTTAAAAACATTTTGAAACGGCAATTTTCAAGTATTGAAAATAGTTTTATCAAATTTATTAATAATGATGTGGGAACTATTAAAAACTTTTTTTATGCCTGGTGTATTTTAATTATTTTTGCTTCCTATCTTGACTGGCGCAAATCATTGAACACTAATTGGAATTATTTGTCAATAATGCATAATTGGAAACTTATCTTCCAATCCTCACCAAGAACAAACTTCAGCGATACGTTGAAAAACCCATACAGTCTTTTTGATATGCTTCGCGTTATCGAACTGACTTTGATTACCAAGGAGCATTTCAAATATGAATTCATCTATTATAAAAATACGGATACTCTGACGAGAGATAATCATTATCATCTCCATCAATACTTTAGCATTGTCAGTGCCCGATCCGGAATGAATTTAATGTTTCTTATAAGCGGCATAGAAACAGCAAGGTGGTTATTCAAACAGAAACAACTTACCACGACGAAGGTTTTCCAATTCTATTTTACAAGATTTTCAATGATAATCCCATTTTACGCTTTCTTCGTATTGTTTTACAACTATTATCTCAAAAATCTTATTAGTGATGACATGAAAGACAAAGAGACGGAACAAATCTGTGAAGAGAGTATTGTTCCCAATATACTCTTCATTTCAAACTTTGTTAGACCAAACAGAATGGTAAACATCTAGCATATTGATATATCCATTAAATAATAAATTTTATATTTCATATTTAATTAATTTCTAGTGTTTAATGAATGGATGGTTTTACTATGCTCTATTACAGTTGACACTCTTGACTCCTATATTTGTCTACGCATTTAACAGGTAAACCTTGCATATAAATAAGAGATGCCGACAGAAAAATTCAAAATACCTCTCATTTGCTCAAAATAATTTTCATACTCCACATGGCCCTTCCTCTTGAGTTTAAGATTTTCTAGTCCCCCATAGGTAAGTGTTCATCGGCATCCCTGGTATAAATTTACTAATTCATGATAAAATACATCAATTAACATTCTTACAGATCTTTGAAATTTGGATTAGCAACAACAATGCTTGGTCAATTTGCATTGATGTTAGTCAAAGCTTTAATATATTTTCCCAATGGATTGAGAAATGAATGGGAAATTGAGGCTATAAATGTCAGGAAATTCGTTATGTCCTCGGATTTGTGAGTTATATCAAGATCAAAATCAAATGAAAAAATCTAACAATCTTTTATATCTATTTATTATAGGAAATATGACTGTTACCAAATTCTAGTATACTTTAAGCCTTTCATTTATGGTCCATCATACTTATCTGGAATTGGCCTTGCATACTTAATTGAAAGCGACATGGTCAGTTCAATTTTCCACAATATGCGCTTTAAATTCATTGTTAAAATATCATGGGTACTTCTTATTGGAATAATCACATTCGGCGCCAGTTTAACATTTCTGAATTAATACTCGCTGACATTGAATCGAATAGATTCTTGCTTATTTCCACTCTTGTATTCCCTGGTTATAATTGATCTATTTATGAGGTTCATGCTAAGTAGGCAAATGGGAATTTTAGACAATGTTCTGGATTGGCCAATTTGGAGGACACTCATGCACAAGCTCAAAATGTTTTATTTGTTTAATCCTGTTGTACTGAGTTCTATTATTGTCCTAATTGGTAGTTTCAATTTGAATTACATGATTGAAAATAGAAGTGGACTGATTATTTTATTCGGGTTATACTTTATCTTGTTATATATCATTTCGATGTTTATGTCAGTTTTAGTTGATAAACCATTAATTGGATTATTTTCCAAGCTTGATGATTTAATTTGATGTAAAATTTCAACACAAGCAACCAAATGAAATGTAGTGGTATGAATTGAACCAAGATATGTGTTTGTATTCATAATTATACATGTATCAGACATACTGTTAAGTTAACTTTACTTTATTTCTTACTTTTATCCATTTATAAATTAAAAATAAATTTTATCTCAAAATAAAGAAGGTTCTAATGTGGTTAAAGGACATATTATCAGTGTAACTTGTAAGATAATTTAAATATCTTACTTATATGTTGATTTTATAAATTTGAAATAAAATAAAGTAACAGAAAACCGTCATTTTGTTTTTTGTCTACCTTTTATAGTTTATAATATTGTACAATTAATGTTATTTAGTATTTAATTAGGTATTTAATCAATAAATATTTAAAAATAACAAAAATTTTAATATTAAAAATATATTTTACTTAAATTATCAAATTCAAATAAAAATATCTTATTTAATTCATATAAAAATCATTTGAGTTTACATTTTACATATTGTCCATTTTCATGAGTGCCATAATTTACCTCGATTCGCCTCTTTTGCCCTGCCCTGTCAATGATTGTTCCCTTCGATTGGTTTTTCGTATTGTTTTTGATAAAATGATTGAATTTAATAAAAAATTGCGTTTTTTTAAATATTATATTTTTCTTTCACTATTCTATAATAGATGAAGGTTCATCAATACTATATTTAAATACTTCCTCATAAAGTTACCGGCTCCTAATGAAATTAATAAAAATTGGTAGGAGTTCACTTGGTCCATTAAAATTTCAATACATTTGTGATGGTATAATATAAACATAAATTTTAATTGATCGAAGTATTGATTGATTTAGTCATTCATTAATTTAATTGAAACTTGATAACACATTTCAAAATGTGTATCAATTATTTTTGGAAAACAATCACAATGATTAAAAAAGGAAGAAAATCGACGTTCCCTTACATAATGTCCTATCAGATGATATTCTTGAGTGTTATTATCGTTGGATTATCAAATTATTCCAGTCAGGGGGTTTGGGTCGGCTCACCATTGGAGCACCCTGAAGTAAATTCTCTTTTGTTTGAATTCCAAAACATTTATTAGAACCAAAATTTAAATGTGAGGATGTGTTACAATTTTGGACAGTTTTCCTCAGCCATTAACAAAACATGAACATGAAAAGTTTAACTGAATAGGGCTTATATTTGGTCTGAATTAGGGCTTGACCTCAAATAATAATCAGTTTTTGCCATTCATTCTTAGAATTAGTCCTTTAAACGGAATTTACAATCAAAAGCAAAAGTGAAAAACAATTAATAGAAATTCTTTCCACATTGCTGAAAGTTTACGATTATATTGATGAATACCTAGAAAATATTCTTCAATAAAATTCATTATCAAATATTAATTAGTATCTCTTTTTATTAGTAACGAACAATTGTCCAATCAGAATTGTAAATTCTGTCGTGGTTAATAATAGATTCTTCAATAAAAATTTGATTATTCATAGAGATTAATAAATCCTCCTTTTTTTATTAGTAACGATCAATTGAGCGGTCAAAAAGGAATATATCTGTTTTTATTAATGAAGGATAGGCTAAGGATTTTTGAAAAACTGAAAAATTCCAGCTGTAAATTTCTTTTTATTAGCAATAGGATAGATTTTCGCAAAAGTTTGAAAATTTTTCCTCCCAACAAAGGGGGGTAGTTTGGTTGGTGGGCGGATGGGTGGGTAAATTCATATAAGAAAATAATCATTTGAGTGAATTGTAATTGGGGGAATAAATGAGGTCGGACAATTTATCCTCCTATGAATTATTTTTGCAATTCAATTCTCGTCAACATTAGGAGGAAGTATTTGAATAGTCTCTTGGTTCAAACATACACGCATAAATGTTTAATATTTGTTTGATTTTAAATTCAGTTTATAATAATTATTTGTAAAATATCATTTTCTAATTCTATTATTCTACTAAAATTTCAATATTCTAAATTTAATGGATTTCCTAAGAACTTCCTTGAGCAAACAAGAATATTTCAAAAGTCTTTGGGAAAAGACTAATTTAATATTCAATTCCTTCTGGCTTACATTTCTAGTATGTCTCTGCCTAATTGTGAGCGGAATACTCAATGTTTTTGCTTTAATTATTGTTCACGACCGTGTTCAAATGGATCAACAACCTTTACCGGATCTCGCATTCTATGTGACTCCTCATTGGGAGTGGGCTTTCTCAGTCACCGAATTTATAGTTCTCATCAATATTTTCGTAACCTCATCGCGGGTTTTCTTCCATGAAAATAGGCGATAATCCTATTCATGAAATTTTTTGTTCTGCTCTATATATTTTTGAAAGGAATAACCTTTGAAATAAATATTTGATTCATTTATTTAATATCTTAATAGGAGTATAATATTTCGGAGGGCGGTTCTTATTATTAGTTTTTGTCTTACATTCCGTGCTATTTGTGTTTTGGTAACTCAATTACCCATGGCCAACCCGCACTTCAACTGTAAGCCACAGGTAAGTATCTCAGATTCGTTACTAGATATATTTTCAAATGATATTATTTCGAAATAGTTATGGAAATCGGGTGATCATCCTGGTCTCGCCTTCTATATTTCCGTTCAGTTTTTGAAGATAACAACATTGCGATTCCTTCAAATGTACAATTTTGGGTTCAATTATGCCGGGGTTTATGGTTTTTGCGGGGATTACATATACTCTGGCCATACAATCGTTTTAATTGTACCATACTTGATTTTCCGAGAGTATGGACTTTATCCTGTGTACATGAGAGAAGCAGCAATTTTTTCACACTTCTTATTGAATCTAATCGGAGTGGTCGGCCTAATCATATCCAGAGGACATTATCTCATCGATATAGTGTTCGCCTACTTCGTGATAACAAGAACATTTTGGATTTACCACACACTCTGTAATATGAATTCGCAGAGACCTAAACCATTGACTTACTATCTGTCGAATGTTTGGTGGTATCGCCTTTTCCTTTACTTTGAAAGAAAAGACTCGAAAGGAATCGCTGATTGAGATCTGCTTTAAAATGTTATTAAGACAACCACGGTAAACTCAATTGTTGGTGATTCGATACAACTACTAATTTAAATTTATTCAAATCCTAAAATATGATACAAATGTAAATTTTAATCAATTATTGAATAAATAATTTTGTTTATTTTCTATGAATATATTAAATATTAACAAGTTTTATATAGATAACCACATGTAACTTAATGATAAATTTTAATCAAATATCATTATATTATTTTTTGGGATTTAGTCATTGATTGAAATTAGAAGAATATTTGACCATGCTTTCTCTATGAGGCAAAAGTAAAGATGAGTCAAATATTTTGTAGAAATCATGCATTGCTTGAAAATCTGATTGCAGATCAATGTTCCCCTTTAAAATAAACTATTCTAGATAATTATTTCATCTAGGAAGTATAAAATATTGATGGTTGATGAACCACATCAATATTCTCTTTTTTAGTTCATCAACATAGGAAGCGCTTATCTAGTTAAAATTAAATCAAAAAAATTCATTCATATTCAGATACAGACACACAGAAATGGGGGGACGAGTCTCACGCACTGACTTCGAATTGGTAAATATACATGAACTACCATCAAAATTTTCACTTAAATTCACTTTATCAGGTGAATACGGATGAGCCACACTCCACCAGAAGGGCTCTTATTCTGTCCAATTATCCACAGATAAAGCAACTGATGAAAGTCGACCCTTACTTTAAATGGACAGTACTTTTGATGGTTTTCATTCAAATCGGGTCTTTCTATTTGTTAAGAAACACCACTTCTTTCTGGTTATTGTTTATCATCGCCTACTGTTTCGGAGGTGTTATCAACCACTCCCTTACGTTAGCCATTCATGAAATTGCACACAACCAGGCGTTCGGCCCTTCTAAGCCGTGGGCCAACAAATTGTTTGGAATAGTAGCCAATCTACCGATAGGTTTCCCTTATTCGGTAGCATTCAAAAAATACTATTTTGACCACCATCGTTACTTAGGCATGGACATCTTAGACACTGATCTGCCCTCTCGTTTAGAGGGCAGAATATTCCAAAATACTCTAACCAAAGTAATCTGGCTCATTTTGCTGCCCATCTTTTATATTTTCAGGCCTTTAGTGGTCAACCCTAAAAAGCCAACCTACCACGAATTGCTGAATATGGTGATTCAATTGTCATTTGACATAATTATTGGAGTGACTCTGGGCTGGCATATCATAGCCTATATGATTGGCGGATTATTATTAACAATGGGTTTACACCCACTGTCCGGACATCTTATATCCGAACACTATATTTTAATTAAGGAAAGCAAAGAATCATTAATGAAATACTGCAATGAAAATCAAATGAAAAATGGCATCGATATGAACAATGGCAAATTCTTGATCCCAGCAACCTCTTCTTATTATGGACCTTTGAACGCAATTTGTTTCAATGTTGGCTATCATGTTGAACACCATGACTTCCCATCTATTCCAGGAACACTGCTGCCTCAGGTCCGCAAAATCGCTCCCGAATATTATGATTCACTCGATTTTCACAATTCTTTGGTCAAAGTGATCTGGCAATATTTAACCAACCCAGATGTAGGACCATTTGCTCGTCTTAAACGACCATGCAAAGGTCCCATTTAGAAAACTTATTTTTAAATAAATAACCTCTATCAAATTATATAAGTTTATTTATTTATTTTTATTTTAATGAAAATTAATTTTTGCATGACTTTTTCATTGATTGTTATCAAAAATCATTTCTATTAGTTTTCTTTAAACTGCCTTGATCACCAATTTGATAACGACTTATACCGGATAATAATCATCGATTCTTTCCAAGTCTTTTCTTTAAATGGATGTTGGCTTTTAAATCACCTAATTACGCGACATTAAGTTACATGTATCTCTTTTTTAAATAAGTTGCTATAATCATGTTTAAGTAACCTAGTTAAGTAAAAGTTCATCAACTCACAATAACCTCCTTCTATTCTTAGTTCAGTATTGGTGGTGGTGAGGGTGTTACATCCTAAGATTTTAGTATATCTTAAAGAAAATGGAATAAAAAAATTATTGTTGATCAAGTTATAAAAATATATGAAATTATTAAATTTATTATGTATAAATGTATCTTATGATAAAATCGAGCTTAATAAGCGCTTCCTAGTTCTTTGAACCTATTGTGGTTCAGCAGCATCGCATAATTTTTACTTCCTAGATTAAAATTATTTAAACGTTAAATATTTTTTCAATCATTTTATTTGATTGAGAGCTTAGTTAAAGTATCAATAAAATAGAGTCCAAAACAACCTTGATCATTAATTATGTCATATTTGGAATTTATTAAAAGTTCATTGAAATTCTTTAAACAGAATTACATTAGTCTTAGAGATGAGTACAACTTTCCGTCGGACACAATCAGAGGCCTCCAAACATGTCTCACAAATACCTCATTCTATGATCTGATTATTGTGTTTATTCTGACCATTCTCTTAGCAGTTCTCCGAAATTTGGCCAATGAGTTCCTGTTCAAGGTAATCTTTTATAGCAATGTCAATGATTTAATATTATTAATCTTTGAACAGCCTCTCACATATTTGTGCGGATTGTCTGTAAAGCATCAGAAGAAGTTGGTCGAAAGTATCTGGAAATTCATGTTTTACCTTGCCACAACCTGTGGATGTGTTTATATCTTTGCGACCGAAACAAACTATTTAATTAGAACTGACTTAATCTGGCACAATCACTCTCTCGATGATAATATCTCAGAGAATATTCGAATGATTTTGTTAATTGAATTAAGTTTTTATGTTTATTCAATGTATGCAGTATTTTACCTAGATGAATGGCGGAAGGATTCAAGAATGCTGGTGGTTCACCATCTCATTACAATTTTATTGATTGGAAGCTGTATTTCAACCAGAAGTCACAGAATTGGAGTTCTTGTTCTCTTCCTTCACGATATTTGTGATGTGTTCTTGGAAAGTTTTAAAAGTTTCAATGTAATACAAGCGAGTAAACTTTCCGGGAAACACGTTGATGTTTTGGCCACGGTCAATTTCATTTTATTCGTAATCTGTTGGTTTGTGTGTCGTGTCTATTGGTTTCCACTGAAAGCTATATATTCTCTTACAAATGATTTCAACTGTGGTCAACTTAGCTATCCATTTATACTAGTACAGAATTCAATGTTGTGGCTTTTGTTTCTTATGAATATATATTGGTCTATTGTAAGTTTACTTGCTAAATAATTGTTAATCTAAATAACATTAATATCTTACAGTTAATCATTTTAATTGCATTAAAGACGATAACAACAAAAAGAGTTGAAGACAGTCGAGAATATCAGTGAAGAGGAGATAAATTTACCCTTGGTCTATTAATGTATTACATTAGTCTTGGTGATTTCAAATATTTTCATTTGAATAATTCAATTATTACATAATGTGAATGATCATTATTAAATCAATCAATCAATATGTTTTCAAATGACTTGATCAAAACAATAAATTTTTTATATTATTTATCATATCGTAATTTTTTGGAGGTCTTATATGAAATTTAAATGAATAAAAGTTTATTTTCATTATTACTAGATTGAATTAATCTTTAAAATTGTCCAATATTATTAGGTATTATAAATTAGTTCATTTCATTTTAAAAAGGTCAAAGGTTTAAAAAATTAATAATAATTTCTCGAAAATCATTTAATTAATGCTACAAAATAAGATAACAATTATTTTCTCCAATTATTGAGTGTTTGAGCGCATACGGGAGCGTTTGTGTCAATCGGGATATAACTGTTTTATGGGAACCACACTTAACAGTGTTTTATGTCTTTTAAAGGCTTTAGATTTCCTGAACATTGAGTCCGTGCCGTGAAGTCGATCCAAAAGACCCAATTCATTGGTTCCGAAATTTTGGTTAAATCTATTCAGAGATTAATTCAATTGTAA
>JAQGAR010001117.1:0-10472 GCA_034697865.1 Oribatida sp.
TTCCTCCTTGACCACCATCTGGCGCATTAATCCATCGTAATCCAAGAGCCGTTCAAAAATTGGTGCATGACCCTGTACTCGAAAAATTAAGAAATGTGATTGATATTTTATTTACTGCAATCGCCGACATGCTTGGACCATTACTAGACCCGTTGCTTAATCCAGAACTCAAGAATAATAAAATTTTAAAATTAATGTTTAGCATTTTTAAACAACAAGTTGAAATTAATAAGCCATTCATTCGTGGCTATCTAAAAGCAGTGCGATTGTTTACCAAGTATCTCAGTAAAATCGCCCAGAATAATGAGTTTTTAGAATTAAAATTAAATCAAATGTAACTCGCTTCTTTTAATTTTAATTGAATAAAGTTCATTTAAGTTAATTTTTGTCTAGTTTCTATAGTTGAGTGAACTCTAATTACTAAATTTAATCAATTAACAAAACCTGCTAGTTAAATTATCTCAGATGTGTTTTGGATCAATGTTCTATAATAGTTGAAATTGTATTTATTGAAATTATTATCTCGTTAAAAATATTTTCTACGAAAATATGATTAAAATTTTGGTACTTTTTGTTTCTGTTTTCATCTTCAGTCAAACTGTGGAAACGGATGATCCGGATTTGGATCAGTGTTTCAATAGAATTGATTCTCACCTCAAGGAATACGAGGAAAGCCTCAAACAATTAACCAAGAACACAACTGGGTCATCATTAATCTATAGAGAAGGAAATGCATTAGGTTTAAGTTTTACCTATTCATTTGAATATGTTTATGTTAACCTATTCAATTCATTAAATAGAGACTAGACAAGGTGTCATCTTGCCAGTGCTATCTGTGCTTGGAATTGGAGCGTTACTTTTGCTCTTGGTGCCCGGAGTGGTAATGTTATTGACATTCATCTGGGGTTTACTGCGCCCCCTACCGGTCAAGTTATTTGAAAAACATGTGGGTTTCAAATTATTGACCACACTAATACAAAAACAATTTAACCTGAACAAGCCACTCATCAAGACCAATTGGAAGATCGTAAATATGATAGCGACTTTTGGGAACAAGCTTGCTAGAAATAAACTTGTTTAAATTTTGTTTATAAAAATAAAATATACTGGGTTAAAATTTTCATTATAAAATACTTTTTTTTTAAACATCTAGGTAAGACTTCAATCGAATATCATTACCTTGTTTTTTGTTTTATTGTACTTTCCTTATATGTAAATTAACCCTCATCATTCTTAGCTGATAAAAATAAGTTCAATGAGCTCTTAGTTATAAAGTTTATAATTAGTTGTATATTGTGTTCAATAAGTTAATTCTAATACAAATTTAATTTTATTTTGAGTCAGCAAGTTAAAAAAGAAAATATCAAAATATGTTTGGAGTTTTGGTACTTTTTGTTGTTATAAGTATAGGTCAAATGACTGAAGAGAATGTCTTAAAATCGGATAAATATTTCGATAGAAATACTGTTAAAGAGAGGGAATACGAAAAAAGTTTCAAACAAATACCAAGCAACTTAAAGGAAGTGTTAAGGTTTAAAAAGAATTCAGTTCGAGATAATTGTAATACATAAACCACTGAAAAATTCCAAAATTATCCTTGTTGTTTTAAAAATAGGAAAACAAAAGGCAATAAATTCTGACGAGTTGACCAAGCTCATTTATGATCTAATATTTGGAGCAAAGAACGTCGAACAGAAAGCCTTAGGTGCTCTAGGTAGAAAATTGAAGAGTTTCCTGTCAGTTGGAGGAATTATTTTACCAGGGGAAGTCCACGAGCTTGTAGAGAATTTCATCTCTAAGATCAGACTAAAAGGGGATAATTCAATATTATTTTTGCCAAGATTATTTAGTCCCATGGATCTACTCTTTGGTTTCATACCAATTGACCCTCCTGAATAAGGGTGACTAGGTCATTTTTACTCAGAAAGGACAATTTAGTGGACATATTTTAAAATTTCTTTTAACGCTAATAACTGCTTTTATAAATGCACACGAGATAAAGGTTGAAAATTTCCACAGAAGCAAGCTATTTTTGTGAAATTTTTAAATATTTCTCCTCTTTTGCAAATATATTTTGTACAGATGCAAATTACCTACCTCATTTGAACTATTTTACATCAATTTACAATAAAAAACACTTCAGATAAAAATCAATAGAAACAAATTAAAAATATTTTATACCAAGTTTAATTGTTTGTGTGTTGAAATGTTGAAATATTTTCATTAGAAAATAAAATTGATCTTGCAATAGAAAACTTATACTATTGAATAACAAAAATTAATTAATTTAATTAAATTTTATTATATAATTTTTTTTGTATTATTTGTTTAATCAAAGAGGAGGAGTCCAAACAGTAATAATATTAGTTTCTAAAACAAGATCAGTTATATTTCCCAATAAAAAATATCAATTCTACAAGGTAAATAATGTATTCTATTTTGTTTTCATCAATTATTTGGTAAAAGTGTTTCTTAATGTTATTTATTATTTATTAAAATTAAAATGTAAATCAAATTCAAATGAATTTCTATAGACCATTCGTGTTTTATTCCTGATGATTCAATTTTTACATTTCTGGTGGCTTTGAATAAATATTTGTTGTAGTATCAATCAAGGTTGTGAAGGTGATTGAAATAGGTAACTTGTTTATCATATTTATGAAAGTAAAATTTTTCTATGCTACATTTCGTGCAAATAATACATAACATTAATTGTTTTTTTTATTCTTGTGAAAACCTCTTGATGAGTATATTTAATTTGAAAATATATTGTGTCTGGGTTATTTTTAATATTCGTTAGTATCTGTCAGTATTCTGAACTTGGCGAAAATGTTTTGGATCGATTTGCACGATACTATTAAGTTTGACAAGAATGTCAATTATTATACGAACGCAGCTAGCAACAAAACTGTGAAGATTTTTGCTCAACCTCCTGTAATTTATTACCTTGCAAAATTATTATATTTATAAATTATCTTGTTGAATTACATTTCAGAGACACCTGATATCCTTTGAAAGTCAATTATTCAGAATTCTATTAGAAGGAACCTTCACAACTTTCAATATAACCTTGCACTTTCTTGAACAGTGGGGTGGTGTAGACACATTCTTCAAAAATAATCCAGTAAATTTTGCATTGATTAACCTGTTCTATATAATGTTTCATTATTTTCACCCAGGAGTATGATATCTGTTTGTCCGCAATGAACATGGACGAGTGGCTATCCACATTTTCTACGAGTCACTGGTATCGAGAAGACTCGAACATGGTTATTTTGAGCGCCCTCTACACCCAACCGCCCGATATGACCCGGATGGTGAAAGTATTTGCACCAATTGTTTGGATTTTTATTTTAATGGCAACACTATTAATTACATTTACTATGGTTATTTATAGTTATTTCAAAGGTAATTGCTTATGTTCACAGGGTCCTTTGGATTTTTTTTCAGGGAAGTAGGGTGAAAAATATTTTGAGAAAAAACAGAAAAGACCTTGGGAAAAATACTCAATCTAATCTTACTTTTCAATAGGACCATCCAAAATGTTAAGTCTAAAGATGGTATTTGATAACTTTTTTGATGCAAGCAGACATTTGCTTGTTCAGCCTATGGCTAGCTCTAATCATAGCACTTTAATAATTCTTTGGTCATTAATGAGCTTGCTACTTACATCTTGCGTCTCAAGTGGAATATTGAGGTCGATTATCATACAGGAACAAAAGAATATTAATACGGTTGATGAACTAATCAAATCTAACCTTGATATCTATACATTTAATAATTCATGGATATGGTATCAGTACAAAAATGAAATTGTTTATAATAACCCCTTACATAGTTATCTGAAACTAATTAAACCAAGGATCAATTTTATGTCATTGAATGATATGGATGAAAAGGTAGGAATTTTGATGAAATTATTCTATTGTGTTAAAAATGTTTTAAAATTGACCGCGGAACTTCCAGAAAATTTTCAAGGTAGTCGCTAATGGAAAAGCTGTTTTTATAAGTGATATGGCAAGTGCATCTTGGAAAAAGGATGAAAATTCAGATGTTAGCTTGGCAATTGGAGAGGAAGGATATTATAACGCTTATTTGGTACATCCTATCAAAAAAGAATATTCTGAGACAAGGTCAATCTTGCTAAAAATGTGAGAGTTAATAAGTTTATATATAAAGATAAACTTAATTATTTAATTATTTTTAACTAGAATAAATCTTATGATAGAAACTGGAATAAATGTGAGATGCGAATCAAGGGTAATATTCTCAAGGACACTCAGAGCTTCAAAAAATGTTTATTATGAAAATCATCGAGTGATACTTCGCTTAGAATTTTATGAAAAATTATTTGTTCTTGTTACATTATGCTTATTAGCAAGCTTGTTGACATTTTTTGTTGAGAAAATTTTCAAGCACAAACATCAATGATAAAAATCCACTTGTTGTTTCTTTTGTTTCATTTTCAAGTACAAATATTTGTTAGGTATAGTGTTTTTATATTGTTTATATTATTGCATATTATTATTGTAAATTATCATTGTATTATTGTATAATATTTTCAAAATGAACAATCAAATATCAATAAGATAAACTTAATTTTTTAGACAAAAGATACCTTTTTAGCTTATTAAATTTTTTGATACCAAGGTTACCTTACAAAGATATTTCTAAACAAACAAATATTAGCCAATAATTCAAGGAAAATTTACCAAGTCTTTTAATGTAAACTATTTATTTGTCATCTCTATAAAATCTATAATTAAGCAAGCAAAATTTGTTTTAAAATGTTCGACAATTCAGCCTTTTGTGAGGTTTATGAAAAGGAAAGCATTTTATTTGGATTTCATAGAAATACTACTGATTTGATTATTGGCATCTCAAAGCAATGGGTAATTAACTATGATGCTATATTTACTTGTTAAATTTTAAATTGTTTAAATTAAAAAAAGTTGATAGATCTCAACACAACTCACACCAAGTTTTGCGGTTTTTTTGCACCAATTGCTTCAGATCTCAAGAGATTATTCAATGGAAGGTATGTGTAAAAATCAGGAATGCGCAAGGTACCAGGACAAAATTTCAGGGATGGGGAGGGGTTTCGGCCAATTGCGCATCTTTGCATGAAAATCAATTTTCTAGTTTATTGGAATATAAAAATCTTGATTTAAATTAGCATGCACATACGGCAACTTAAAACTGGTGGTGGCGGCACCAAGCTCGAAAATGGAACTTGGACCGAAGGTATGGAGTACTTCAACACAAAGGTGAATTTTATGATTAATTGTACATAATAATAATAGTCCATAATTTTGTGAATAGGCAATTGATCTCAACATTAACCAATATTTGAATGATCCAATTCGTCATGAGCTTGTTGAATTTCCTTTCGTGGATATTTCAAAACTGTTAACAATACTCTATAAGCCACCGATAAAAACAATCACTAATATTCTGAATGTTTTTCCAATTTGGCTCTGGGCACTCACCCTTTTCTCCTATGTCATATTTTGCATTGTATCAAAGCTAGATAATCTAAAGCAAATGACCTGGATGAAGTTTCTAGGTTTACTTCTTTGTCAAAGCATCAAAATGAAGAAAAATGAAAATAGAATATTATTTGGCACCTGGTTACTTTCAACAATTGTGCTTGTTATTCTTTTCAAAAATGACTTCACTGCCTCAATTGCTTCTAATCAACCTAGTTTGATAAAGAGCCTTGATGATCTAATTCAAAGAAATTTATCTATTTTTATGGTTGATGGCGACTATATTGTCTCGTATTTGAGAAAGGTAAATACTCGAATCTAGAACAAATAATCTATTTTCTGTTACATATTTTCAGAGCAACCCAGAGTTATCAAGTAGAGTTCACCTAGTTCACCCAGATGATATTATCAATGGCGCCATTATTAAGGATTTACTTGATAAAAAGTTTGTACTTTTAGCTGGCAGTAGTTCTGGTAGGAGCGTCAGAAATGCCTACAAGAATCTTGGTTTTACCCTGTTTGTTTTATTCGATGTCGATAGAATCCTAGGGTTTCCAATAAATAGGAATTCGGATAAACTCATCAAGATGAAGTTATATAAATTGTTAGTGACTTTACACATAGACTTGGTAAAATTTAATTTTCACATTTCCTAGTTTCAAAGGGATGTTCGTGTCTGGATTATATCAGAACCAGCTCAACCGGTATAGCCTATTTATGAAAATGGTCAGGATAAATAAGGCACATGATGAGAAAAAAGAGGTTCAAGATGAGATCATCCAAATTGAATTCATTGTAACATTGAATAATTTAATGTATTGCTTCAAGATTTTATTTTCTGGCTATTTATTAAGTCTATTGATTTATGTTTTATTGTTGATTGTTGAAATCTGTTATATACGTGAAAATTGTTTTCTATAGTAAATTTTAATCTCACAATAAAAATCTTGTAACAAAATTCTCTCTCTCTCTCTCTCTCTCTCTCTCACAACTAACTCCCTTACGTATATTTCTTCAACTTTTATTTATAATAAATTATGATTCATAATAATATAGTTTTATTGAATGTAGTACATATTTCCTGTAGTTTAAGCTTCATTCACAAATTAATTGAAAATTAAACAAGAAACTGTTGATAAAATGAATTTTAACTTTGATGTTTGAGTTTAAAAATTTTCTCAAACAAAAAAGTTAACATGCTTGCTGATAAACAAAATGTAACAAGAACAAATAATTTTTCGACAAACTTTAACCCAAGTTTCACTTGAATATTGTCATCATGAGCATTTTTTGAAGCTCTTAGTGCCCTAGAATAAACCACCCTTGATTCGCTCCTCACATTTATTCCAGACTCTATCATAAGATTGATTCTGGGTAAAAAAACAAATAATTAAATTGAAGAAAACTTAGTAACTCTCACATTTTAAGCAAGATCGATCTTGTCTCAGAATATTCTTTTTTGATAGGATGAACCATATAAGCGTGATAATGTCCTTCATCTCCAATGGCCAAGCTGACATCTGAATTTTCATTCTTTTTCCAAGATGCAACTGCCATATCACTTATAAATACAGCTTTTCGTTTTGAAACAACCTTGAACATTTTCTGGAAGTTTGTGATCAATTTTAAATTAGAACGCATAAAATTTCTACCTTTTCATCCATTTCATTCAATGCCATAAAATTGATCCTTGGTTTAATTCGTTTCAAATAAATATGTAATGGGTTATTATAAACAATTTCATTTTGATACTGATACCATATCCATGAATTATTAAAAGTATAGATATCAAGATTAGAATTGATAAGCTCATCAACTGTATTGATATTCTTTTGTTCCTGGATGATAATTGACCTTAAAATTCCACTCGAGAAGCATGATGTAAGTAGCAAGCTCATAAATGACCAAAGTATTATTAAGGTGTTATGATTAGAGCTAGCCATAGACTGAACAAGCAAATGTCTGCTAACATCAAAAAAGTTATCAAATACCATCTTAAGGCTTAAAATCTTGGATGGTCCTGATGAAAATTTATATTTAAGACACATATTAGGTCAGCTTGGAAGATCTAGCAATTACCTTTAGAACGACTATAAATAACCATGTTAAACGTAATTAATAACGTTGCCATTAGAATTGAAATCCAAACATTTGTTGCAAAGAGTTTCACCATTCGTGTCATATCGGGCGGTTGGGTGTAGAGGGCGCTCATAATAACCATGTTCCAGTCCTCTCGAAACCAGTGACTTCTAGAAAATGTGGATAGCCACTCGTCCATGTTCATTGCAGACAAGCAGATATCATAGTCCTGGATGAAATTAAAATTGGCAAATAATTAAACATGGTAAAAGTCATTTAATTTACTGGATTATTGCTAAAGAATGTGTTGACACCACCCCACTGTTCTAAAAAGTGCAAGGTTATATTGAAAGTTGTGAAGGTTCCTTTTAAAAGAATCTTGAATAATTCACTTTCAAAGGACGCCAGTTGTCTCTGAAAATTAATTTAGCAAGATAATTGATAAATATAATAATTATGCAAGGTAAAATTTACAGGCGGCTGAGAAAAAATCTTCACAGATTTGTTGCTAGCTGTATTTGTGAAATAATTATCATTCTTGTCAAAATAAATACTATCTTGCAAATTGACCCGAAACATTTTCCCCAAGCTCAGATTACAGACGAATACTAAATGAATGATAAAAATAACCCAGACTCGATTCATATTCAAATTAAATTGATTCCAAGATGCATTTACAAGAATAACAAAAATTAATCAATTTAAAGTATTATTTGCACGATATGTAAACAATATGGCATTGAATAATTTAACCATTTATAAGCATGTTTTATTAAAATGTTACCTAGATCAATTACATTTAATAACTTTAATGGGTATATAACAAATATTTATTTACAGGGATCAGAATGAAGGTTATGTTGTTGTCTGTTAGTTGTCTGTTTAAATTAAGAATTAAATCTTTAATTAATTCATCTATTGCAAGTAGGTATTGAATGCAGTTATCTTGCACATATGCAAATTACCTAACTCATTAGAATTAGATTTTCATTTATTTTGAATACAAATTTGTCATCATCAACCTTCTCTCCCAAGGACACTCGTTTAAAAAAAATAAATCTTCAAACAAACAACTTAAACACAATCAGTATTTAATAGAAATAATTTAATTTAATAGAATTGAATGTGCATGTGAATTCACAATACCTTCAATCTCTCAAGTCCTGTAATCCATGTAGTTTTATGTTCATCCATGTACAGTTTTTCGCAATAGTCCATGTTTGAACTGAAACAATAAGAATGAAATTGAATGTTCCACTCTATAATCCTTGAAGTTTTTATTCAATTATATTTGAAATTTTAAAAGATTGAATACAATTTTCATAACACATTATGTGGAATAGAATAAAGTTTATAATAAACTTGGAATATAATTTAATCTATGAAAAATTTGACTGAAACTTTGACTAATAACCTTAATCATTGAACATTCAATTTCATTGGTATTATTTGAGTTCAAACATGGAGTATTGCAAAGAACTGTACATATAATTATATGGAGCAAGAAATTTTATAATGAATGTTTGTATTTTAAAATTTTCTCAACGAAAAAAGTCAACATGCTTGCGGATAAGCAAAACGTGACAAGAACAAATAATTTTTCGAAAAACTCTAAGCGAAGTATCACTCGATGATTTTCATGATAAGCATTTTTTGATGCTCTGAGTGCCATTGAAATAGCCACCCTTGATTCGCACCTCACATTTATTCCAGACTCTATCATAAGATTGATTCTAGGTAAAAATAATTGAATAATCAATTAGCTCTTCAGTTATATTTAAAAATCTCACATTTTAAGCAAGATTTTTCTCGTCTCAGAATATTCTTTATTGATAGGATGTACCATATAAGCGTGATAGTGTCCTTCCACTCCAATTGCCAAGCTAACATCTGAATTTATATCTTTTTTCCAAGATGCACTATTCTTATCACCAATAAAGACAGCTTTTCGATTTGCAACAACCTTGAAAATTTTCTGAAAGCATCATGTACGATTTTAAAGCATTAATTTTAAATCTATAAAGTACTCACCTTTTTATCCAATTCATTCATTGGCATAAAATTGATCCTTGGTTTGATCAGTTTCAAATAACTAGGCAAATCATGTTTATAAGCAAGCTCTTGACGGTACTGATGCCATATCCATGAATTATTAAATGTATAAATATCAAGGTTAGACTTGATTAGCTCATCAATTGTATTGATATTGGTTTGTTCCTGGATGATTATTGACCTTAAAATTCCACTCGAGAAGCAAGAAGTAAGTAGCAAGCTCATCAATGACCAAAGTATTATCAAGGTGCTTTGATTGGAGCTCGCCATAGACTGAACAAGCAAATGTCTGCTTGCATCAAAAAAGTTATCTATTACCATCTTTAAGCTTAATGTCTTGTTTTGCCCTGAAAAAAAAATAAAAATTTGACACAAAATTTAAAGTCAAAATTAGCCACAAGTACCTTTAAAATGACCATGAACAACCATAGTAAATGTAATTAATAACGTCGCCATTAGAATAGAAATCCAAACAATAGGTGCAAACAGTTTCACCATTCGAGTCATATCGGGCGGTTGGGTATAGAGGGCGCTCAAAATAACCAGGTTCCAGCCCTCACGAAACCAGTGACTTCTAGAAAATGTGGATAGCCACTCACCCATGTTCATTGCGGACAAACAAATATCATAGTCCTTGATGAAAAAATAAATAACACATTAAATAAAACAAGTTTATCATAGAAAATTTACTGGATTATTTTTGAAGAATATGTTGACACCTCCCCATTTTTCAAGAAAGCGCAAGGTTACATTGAATGGTGTGTATGTTCCTTCTGAAAGAATCCTGAATAATTGACTTTCAAAGGATATCAGGTGTCTCTGAAATGAAATTTAACAAGATAATTGATAAAT